>CM039688.1:13032500-13200000 GCA_022530915.1 Paspalum notatum
TGGATGGAGTAAGCTGTCTCATGTGCTTCCTTCAGAATTAAATCCCGTATAGATTTTATGTTCGGAACACAAATCCTATCCCCATGCCATACTGTGCCGTCGGCATCCACTCGAAATCCCGGTGCCTTGTCTAACTTGATTAACTCTTTTACTTCCTTGATCTTCTCATCATTAAGTTGTCCCTTCCTGATTTCTTGTTCCAACGTAGGTTCAAACTCCATGGAGACGGTGCCTTCCGTATTATTAAGAAAACCCAAACTTAGTCGGTCGAAATCTATGGCTAACTCATCCGGCAACTCTCTTGCCCACAACAAACTGATCTGACTCTTCCTGCTCAAAGCATCTGCTACTACATTTGCCTTGCCAGGATGGTAATGTATCTCCAGATCATAATCCTTGATTAATTCTAACCATCGTCTTTGCCTCATATTCAACTCGATCTGGGTAAATATATACTTTAAGCTCTTGTGATCAGTATAAATATCACATTTCTGCCCGAATAAATAATGCCTCCATACTTTTAATGCATGCACCACTGCGGCTAATTCCAAGTCATGAGTTGGATAATTCTTCTCATGATCCCTCAGTTGTCTAGAGGCATAGGCAACAACCTTACCTTCCTGCATAAGAACGCATCCCAAACCTAGCCGTGAAGCATCGCAATATACTGAAAAAGGCTTATGCATATCTAGAAAAGTTAGCACTGGCGCTGTGGTTAACCTCTTTTTCAACTCCTCGAAGGCTTTCTGACAAGCTGACGTCCATTGAAATTTAATATTCTTCTCTAGCAAAGCTGTCATTGGCTTAGCAATCCGGGAAAACCCCTCAATGAAACGCCGATAGTAACCAGCTAATCCGAGAAAACTCCTGATGCCTTTCACATCCTCTGGGATCTTCCAATTCTGCACTTCAAATACCTTACTCTGATCAATGGCAATTCCTCCATTGGATATGACATGACCTAGAAACTTCACCTCCTCTATCCAGAAATCACACTTGCTGAACTTCGCATAAAGTTTATGTTCTCTAAGCTTCAGCAACACTAATCTTAGATGCTCCTCGTGTTCCTCTTCGGTTTTGGAATAAATCAGAATATCATCGATAAATATCACCACAAACCTATCCAAGTATTCCATGAACACACTATTCATCATGTACATAAAGAAGGCTGGGGCATTAGTCAGACCAAAAGACATAACCGTATATTCATATAACCCATAACGACTAATGAATGCTGTCTTTGGTATATCTGAAGGTCTAATTCTTAGTTGATGATATCCAGAGCGTAAATCAATCTTGGAGAAAACACAGGCATCCTTGAGCTGATCAAATAAATCTTCAATCCGGGGCAGTGGATATTTATTCTTTACTGTAACGGCATTAAGACCTCTGTAATCGACACACATTCGTAAGGTTCCATCTTTCTTTTCAGTAAGCAGTACTGGCGAGGCCCAAGGTGAAGTACTTTTGCGAATAAACCCTTTCTCCAATAGTTCATCTATTTGTTTCTTAACTTCAAGTAATTCGACACCAGATATTCTATATGCTTTCTTATAGATAGGTGCAGTTCTAGGTACTAGTTCAATAGAAAATTCAATGTCACGTTCAGGTGGCATACCTGGCAACGAATCGGGGAAGACATCCGGAAATTCTGACACTACTCTGATGTTCTCCAAGGCTGTGGCATCAATAGCATTAACTCCTGCTTGAGGCGGGTCTATCAGAACTTCCATGTTTTCCCCGGCTGGCGTAGTCAAAGTCACTTTCCTCTCGGCACATGAGATTACCCCGTTGTATCTTTGCACCCAATTCATTCCCAGGATAACATCTACTCCTTGTGCTTTCATAACTATTAATGATGCTGGAAAATCTACCCCCCTTATTTTAATGGATGCATCATCACAAGCGAACTCGGATCGCATGTTTCCTCCAGGTGAACTAACTAGCATTGTTTTTACCATCTTTATCATAGGCAAATTATACCTCTCTACATGCTGAGCAGTAACAAAGGAATGCGTAGCACCAGTATCGAATAGTACTAAGGCGGGTTGGGAGTTGACCAGGAACGTACCTACGACAGCATTTGGACCTTCCTGGGCAGCCTCCGTGGTGATGTGGTTGATCTTGGCGTGGCTGGAAGCTTGGTTGGGGGTGCCCGCCTTCGAACTCGGTTGCGGTGTCTGTTGCGGCGTCCCCCTATATGGGCATTGCTTAGACCAGTGACCTGTTCCTCCGCATTTGAAGCAATTTGCACTTCCTGGTGGTACTGGCGTGCCTGTCTTCACTGGGGTACTGGTAGGAGTTGGTTGGCGGGGAGCTTGATTGTTTGAGCGCTGCATTTGGGGATTGTTCTGCTGAGACTGATAGTTCGGGCGCTGATAGTTGCCATTATTGTTGTAGCGCTGGAACTGGGGCTGCTGCTGTCCGGAGTTCTGTGTAGGACGGTTCTGAAAATTCTGCGACCCGGAAAACCGCGGGCGGGTGTTGCTGCTCGATTGCTGTGCCTTCTATTTGCGCTTCATTTCCTCCATCTCGCGACGAGTATTCTCCGTCACGATAGCTCGGTCTATCAGGTGCTGGCACTTAGGAAATGTATGGTTCATAAGCTGATACCTGAGTGGATCAACCAAGCCTTTGAGGAAACGGTACTGCTTCTTGGTGTCGGTGTTAACCTCCTCTGGACAGTAGCGGGACAGCTGTAGGAACTTGTCTCGATACTCACTGACGGTCATGGTGCCCTGGGTGAGTGCCAGGAACTCTTCTTTCTTCAGTGACATCACACCAGCTGGGACATGATGCGCTCTGAACCTCTCGGTGAACTCCTGCCAGGTAATGGTGTTGGGGTTGTTATGAGCCAAGCGGTACGATTCCCACCATTGTTGAGCGGCACCCCGTAACTGGTGAGGGCCGTAGAGGACTTTCTCCTGGTCGGTGCACTGAGCGACGTCCAGCTCCCGTTCTATTGCGCGGAGCCAGTCTTCTGCATCCATAGGATCGGCAGAGTGAGTGAACACAGGTGGGTGTCCCTTCATAAATTCTGCGCGTCTGTCTCGCGGTTGAGGCGGTGGTGGCAGGGGTGGTTGCTGCTGCGCCTGGTGCATGGCTGCCACGGCTTGACCGAGAGCTTGTATCACTTGGGTCTGGTTCATGATCAGTTGTTCCATAGTCATTGGTGGCGGTGGATTTGGGAGTCCCCCGTCTCCGCGACCTCCTCTACCTCCGCGGCCACGACCACGTCCACGTCCTGTACTCATCTGATGGAGCAAATATACCATTAGTACTTATTTCCGGCCGTATATCTCATTCAACATTAGTAACCAAGACAGACGAGATAAAGATCTGAACGCATTTATGGATAGAGCAAGGCTTTCCCAAACTAACTAACTTTATTAAACTTACTAAGCATCCAACCAAAAGACTAAGTTGTGGTCATCACCCCACAACTTAAGCACTCATTACAAAGAACCAAATCATCCATAAAACACAATCATAAGCAAACGAGCACACTGTTGATCGTTCTAAGCCTAACCGAACTAACTAATCGATACTAATAGAACCTATTACAAAAGGGGTAACATCCTAGTCCTCATGATGCCGTATATAGGTCCTAGCTTCTGGATCATTGTAGCGAGCCTTCTTCCTGCGCGGAGCATCAGCAGGGTCTTCTACAGGTTCTTCTTCCGCGGGCTCAACGCCATGTGCAACCCATGCTCGAAGCTTCCGGTTCTCGTACCTAACCATGTCCAACTCGTCCAAGGCGGCGTTGTAGTCGGTGTTGAGGGTAGCAAGGTACTCAATAGTAGACTCCAGGCGTGGGTTCTGTTCTGCCTCCGGGTTGGCGATCCAGGCATCAAGTCTTTCGACCGAACGGCAGGGATAGTACCGGCGTGAAGTGATGGCCATATCTTCACGGTGTGTGTGGCACAACGTCGTCAAGGCCTCCCTAGCAGCATCACTGATGGCGGCTTCATGGCTGTTGCGACGAGTAGGTGCGTGCCTGACGTGGATGTTCCGGCGGGATCCGAACTCATCCGGGATGCTGATCTCCACTGTCATGTCCCAATCATCATGTAGGACGGGATGGCGGTAGCGAGTCCCCACATAGGTGATCCAGAACTGATCGTAGTGGAGCATCTCCAGCGTCTCTCTCAGCATCCGAGGAACAGGCAGCGGGTAGTCGAACCAGCGGTGGGTAGTGGTGACCACGGGTCCAGCTTCATCGTCGTCCTCATCATCGTCCGATGGGGGCGCATTACCAGCATCTGGATCTTGTTCTGGGCCTTCAAGGTCAACAGCTGGATCTTCTGGCTCCTCCTGGGGTTGCTCCTGCGGCGGCGCCGAAGGGGGTACTGGTGGCTGCACCTCCAAGGGTTCTTCCTGCGGTTCCTCTCCTGGTTCATCTTCGGACAGCTCAGGGACAAGTTCTTCCGGGTCCTCCTCCTCGGACTCAGTCAGGTCTACCCACTCTTGTGGCGGTGGAGAAGGTGGGGTTGGGGTAGGCAATCTGATCCTGTTGGGTCCGCCATAACCTCGTCCACCAACACGCATGCGGGCAGTGCGCTTGAAAGTCGACATCTGCAGGCCCACAACGTAAGCAAACATGAGAAACAGTTCTATTATGGGATAGATAAGTAGATATAGAAGATCTTAATTGAAATAGACAAGTATGGATGTCAAAATAGCATATATTGCAAGTATTTGAATGGAGAAAGCAAGAAAAGGTAAGCAAAATCCTTAATCACGACCAGTTCTATTCTAGGCTTGCGTCCTACGGTCAGCACGGCTCTGATACCACTTTTGTCACACCCAGTTTTAGAAACAAAACCAAGTGCTAACCATGTATGTGCCAGGATCAGTTTAACCACATACACAGCATAAACAAAAGTAATAACACAACCCGTACTTTAACTTAAGAGTAATAACCAATATTACAGACCATAAATGTCATTAACGAAGTCGAGTATCTGAACGAAAACGAGTTAACTAAACGACAGCGGAAGACGACCGTGATCCACAGGCAACTGACGGATGGCACACCAGCCTAGAACTCGTCGTAGTCCTAGAACTCCTGGTTAGGATCACCACAAGTTCCTTCTGGATCTGAGCATCGGTTGCAATGGATGCAACGGGTATAAAACAAGCAAGAATGAGTACATGACGCACTCAGCAAGTATTCCGTTAGGATAAAAGTGGACTGGCTTTATAGTGGACAGGCATAGCAATTGCTTTTAGTTAGTCAAGTTTTAATTACTAGCAATGATTAGCATAACCCATCCCTTTATTGTAAAGACAGTAAAACACATTAAAAAGATAAGCATGAACCATAACCATATCCATCTTCATTACCATGATCACCATGAGCCATTCGCCTTGAAGCTGAAACTCTAATCTGTGAGGGTCCAGGCCGCTCTTAACCGTGAGCACGGCTGATATATCAGTTTTAAACACTCTCGAGAGGTTGTACAACTTTACCCACAAGTCATGATTCCCATTGTGCCCGAGGTTTGCAAAGCCCCATTTATTCATACCTTAGATGAATCGACAGGGTTTCATTACGAGACCTTTACAAAGAATTCCTAGAGTTGTGGCCCACTCGTTACAGGTTACTCCAGTTAACTAAAGATATGAGAGTTCCGTTCCAAAGGGTGACAGTCAAACTGCACCACATTGGCAAAGGGCAAAGTCCCATATCCCCAGACCCCTCATACGCCATGTTTCAGGAAAGTAAGCCAAAACTCTAGTTCATCTAATTAATCAGTCAAGCCCAGTGCCCATGTGAGTCTTGTGGTTGTACTGTTTTCCTGGGTGGTCGCTCGGCGAACCGATCCTTAGGGTGAAGCACTTAGCAAAACCAATAAAACATGCCCAAGTCTCCATGTTGTTAAAACCAAACTTTTATCATCAGGTTCATCATTAGTTGATCAATATTAGCAACATAAGTAAAGTGATTTGAGCGGAAGCAATTAATTTACAACATCACAGCCCTCCCAGGTTATGAAACTTGTAAAGGTATATGAGGCTATTCATCCTTATTAGGAGCATGCAAAATTAGGCTCTAGACCATGTGATTAAAGTAAATAGGACATAGGTCAAAGAATACTTGCCTTCCTCACCAAAAACTTGCTCAGGAACTTCCCAAGACGGATTCTCGACAAACTCGGACGGAACGTCGGCTACACGTTACACACATACAAGCAATGAGCATTAACTGACTAAAACAGTACATCAAACATCATGAACAGAGGTTAAAAAGGTTTTAGAATTAATCTACACATTACTACGATTCCGTAGGTTCAAGAATCGTTCAAATCGGAGTTAAAACGCAAAAGTTATGCATAAAATAATGAAAAGAGTTTAAAATAAAAGAGATTTGAAGCTCCAGGGGATAAACTGCGAAAACCAGGGACCTAACCGTGAAAATCTGGACCGCGGGTTAATTCTCAGAAAACTCAGGGACTCTTTAGCAAAAGTGCCCGCGCTGACCGGTATTGACTCCGGGTCGCGCGGCCTGGGCCGTTGGATCTGGATCGAACGGTCGGGATTAGTTCGGGCAGTGGGAGAAGGAACCCGGCGGTGGGTTGACCGGCGGCGGTCACCGCGCGCGGCGGAGGCTCGCCGGAGGGACGCGATTCCGCGGCTCCGGTGGGCTAGAGCTAGCGGGGCAAGGTGCGTGAGCGAGCGGGCGGCCGCGCGAAGTGGGCGGAGCGGCTCGGGTGGCGGCGCGCGGGCTGTTGGCGGCTGGCCACGGGGCGGAGTAGAGACGGAGCTCCGGCGAGCAATTGCCGGGGCAGCGGGGCTCGATTGAGGACGAGGGTAGGCTAGATAGGTTCCTCACCTCGGGGCGAAGCTCCTGGTGTAGGGGAGGCGGCGACGGCGTGCGGCGACGTGTGGCGGGGACGGGGCGGTCCTGCGTGCACGGGTGACGGCGAGATTGAGCTCAAAGTGTCGAACCGAGATGAGATAGAAGCTAGGTCTAAGGTTTAGGCGTTCTACCTTGCGGCGAAGCTTGTGGGCTTGATCTCGTCGTCGACGGCGTCTCCCCACGGCGGATTCCGGCGCGAACTCAAGATGAACTCGCGGCGAGCGGGCGCAACAAGCTAGGGCAAAAGGTCGGCTAGGGCTCGAGCTTTTGGTGCGCAGGGCATCGGGGTCGGGCGCTTTTATAGGGGCGGAGGCCGAAGCTTGCGGGAGGGGCAAGGCAAGGCGGCGCAGCTGGGCAAGTCCGGTTCGGGTCGGACTCGATGTCTGCGTCGCCCACGGCGCGCGCGAGTCAGGGAAAGGAATGGTGCGGGCGCGGAAAGGAAGGGCGGAGCCGCGGCGCGTGATCCTCGGAGCGGATACGGCGGGCGCGGGGCAGGACCGAGGCCACGGCGCAGGCACCGGCTTAAGCTCATCTCCGTCGGGCGTCGAACAGAAAAGGAAAGAGGGGAGGAAGGTGATGACAGGCGGGGTCCACCTGTCGGCGCCGGGAGAGAGGGAAGGCGCGGGCCGCCTTCCAGCTGGGCCGGCGCGCAGGCTGGGCCGCGCGGCGCACTGGGCCGGGGTGAAGAGAAGAAGGAGGAGGGAGGAAAGGGCTGGCCGGCGACTGAAATGGGCCGAAAAAGAGGAAGAGAAGGGAAGGAAGAAAAATGAACTTTTTCCGGGTTGTTTGGAGTTTGGGAGATTTTGGAGAGATGCAAATGGTTTTGAATTCAAACTTTGAACACTGCAAATCACCCAATAAAATATGCAAGGGCATGAATGCTCACACATGTGGTTCCTATGTTTTATTTTAGTTGATTAATATTTGAAATAAACAAAGCACTATAGTGTCATGCATAAATAAATCAAACCCTAGCAAAATTAACTTAGTTTAGGAAGAGATTTTCATATAGCAAAAATTAGGGTGTTACAGAAGGAGGAATCCTAATCCTAGTCCGTTTGTATGTGGGCTCAAACCGAAACTCTTAGGCCTTGGTAGGACTATATATACGTGGGAGCTCTATGTTGCAATCACCAATATTCAGATGAATAAAGAATAGTCTCCCTATCTTGTGTATACGTTCTACTATTTTCATCTACTATGTGATCATGAGAGACGGAGAGGGGAAGGTCCTAACCGCTGATGACATGTTTTATAACAAATAGCAATTCTCTAGCTAAGCCCAAGGGAAGATTCATCTTCCACAGACTGAATTAACCAATTGTACACACTAAACGTCAGAAGTAGTCCTCTTGCTAAGTCCAATTAGTTGATCATACCAAAAGAACTAAACCATACAGGAACCCAGTCGAACAAAAGGTGCATAAATTAAGTTGCATAAATTAATTAAGTCAAGTGGAAAGCCTCCCCCGATGTCATTGCATTCGCGGGGTGCAAGTGTGTGACAAAATAAGTCCGTGATGTAAATGACGAGATATATCTAAATATAAAAGCATCACATCAACCATTTTTATTCTAAAACATGCATAGTCCTTAAGAAGGTAAATACAACATATATAAATCACACACATGACACTCGTCACAAAGAATCTCAAGTCCATAAACCACTAATATAGATAAAAAGATAAGGATCATGTGTCATGAGATACATCCATCAAGTCACAGTCACAAAGGTCTCATCTCATATATGATACACAGATATGTCAGCTCAAGCCGCTCCCGTTTTTACCGTAAAAAGACACTCGGAGTCCAAGACGTCACACAAACATCAGTGCAAGTGGGGAGTTGGACACTCGGGGTCCAAGGTGTCACAGGAACATCAGTGCAAGTGGAGAGTTGAACATATTGGTCAGGATCCAGCAGCAGGTCTTCGAAACCAACCGTCAACATGTTGTGCACAGCACTAGGGTTCCCTCAATATCCCCAGAATGTCCACCGGATGGTGGATGGATAATCAAGCTTGCTTCATTCTCACAAATTGAGCAACGACCTGCTCTCAAAGACACCATAAAAAACAAGATATGAAATGTCAGGAGTAAAAATTTTTGACAAGAACAAGAAAATTTACCAAAGAAGTAACTACTAAAAGCTCTCTTTAAAGTCAGAATATTTAGGCTGCTATGTCTGTTATGTCAAGGATTAAGGAATACTTCAACATGATTTATGTCAAGGATTAAGGAATACTTCAACATGATTTAGCTCCAGATGACATTTTAGATAGCTGGCTCTAAACCTTTTGGAGGTCAAAGATTAAGCTAGGTGGGCCTTTGTGCTCATGCTTCATTTTCCCCGAACCCTAGCCGCCACCCTCTACAATCCCCACCCTACCACACCCACCCACCCCAAGCGCCCTACCATAAATATTTTGCTTATCCTCCCACCTAGCCACAATCGCTCCACCTTTAGCATTCAAGAAGAGATGCGACTACTTCTTAGTGCATCAGCATAGTTGTCTGTTATGTCAAGGATTAAGGAATACTTCAACATGATTTATGTCAAGGATTAAGGAATACTTCAACATGATTTAGCTCCAGATGACATTTTAGATAGCTGGCTCTAAACCTTTTGGAGGTCAAAGATTAAGCTAGGTGGGCCTTTATGCTCATGCTTGGGTACTTGGTCTTGAAATAGGATGCCCAAAGCCATGATGAAATGCAACTCCATCCCATCACAATCTCTATGCTTGATCACAAATTTGCTATGCAACTTAGTCATACTGCTGTCCCTGATATAACATGATAGTTTTGGCAGTTTGGGTTCATAATTGAGTTCATATAACATTGCGATGATGTAGAGAAAAAAACTACACCAATGAGCTTTGCCGCTTATCTTACCTATTACTATACTCCTAAAGTTATATACCACGCCACCTCTCTCAAAACACTGTATATCAACATTGCACATACTCAGAACACTATTCCCACAACAGTGGCCTCACCAGCACTGCCTGATCGGTGGGTACGCCTGTGCTTTCACCCCCAGCGCCTTGTTCGCGCGCCCAATCTTCTCGAATCAATGAAGCCCGCTGACCCTACCGCCTCCTCTTCCGATCCTTCTTCTCCCTCCCGTCGGTCTCACCCCGCCGCTGCTCCCAGATCCGGACTCCCTCCCCACGTCACCGGTCACCCTCCTTCCCTCTCCACGTTTAGCTCATAATTACCAGGAGCGAAAAGAGGAGGGTGGAGAGGTTGTGAAGAGAAAGCGGAGTAGAGAGTTAGTACACTTTGCTAAGGACACCGCAAGAACAGCAGAACATGCCTCCAACTCCAAGAGAGGAGATGGAGATGAAAAGGAAGTGAAAGGAGTGGCAAATAGGAGTTGAGGCACAGGAGGAATCAGATGGAACTAGTGGCTTGATATTAGTGCAAGAGGGTTTCGCTTAGATAGGCAATTCAGTTTAAGTTAAATGAGCAGCGGGCTGAGCATCATCTCCCGCTATTGACCTTTTTTTTACTATATACTACCCCATCCATCCCAAATTGTACGTCGTTTTGGCTATTCTATATAACAAAAGGTGTATAACTATAAAAACCAAAACAACCTACAATTTGGAACGGAGAGAGTCTATGGCAACTCCTTGGGCTCATGGTTACTCCCTCCGATGAAAAAAATATAAGTAGTTTTAGGTCTATCCTGAGTCTTTTTTTTTGTTGTGACCATCAATAGCAAAAAAAAAAAATATATATATATAAATAGTTTTCCGACATAAGGTTGATGTTATATTGTTACTAGATCCATCATGAAAAAGCAATTAAATAATATGTAGAGACAAATCTATTGAAAATGTTGTATTTTAAAGGAACTGGCGGTCAAATTTCACCTTGTAGACCAAGTTGATGTCCTAAGCTGCATATGTTTGTGATCGGTCGGAGTAATAAACATAGTGGTTCCTATCAATGCTAGTATTCTCATTTATGCATATTGAATCTTTAGTTGTAGGAACGAGGGCTCACCAGTATATATGTGATTATTTATAGGTCTGCAGCTGGACTGCTTCAATGGAACAACTTCAGGCCCCCAAAATTCAGCGAAGAACAGTTTGCCCTCAGTTTGTGGCAAGGTATCATCATATTCTCTCACAGAAAGTTGGCATGATACAGTTTTGAGTTGTCATTGTAAGAGGACCCTGAAGATTCCATCACTCCGCAGATAATGTCAAGTTGGCATCTCGGTTCCTGCAACAAGACAAAGGTTGAGAATATTTCAGCAGGCCGGTGAAAGCGCAGTTGCCAAGTCATGAAGTCAAGTTGAGTCGCTATTGTACTAACTTACCAACTTAGACTACCAGATCATTACTAGTCAGTGTTCAAAACAGGGGACGTAACACAACAATTAGAGCATGGTGCAACAACTAAAACAACAGATTTTGGTGTTCAAACGCAACGCAGCAACAACTAAAACCACAAGCTGGTATTGTGGAAACTTGAATTAGAGGAGAATAACATCACAGGACTGCTGCGGACATATGACCTAGTAGTAGCCCAGTATGATTATATCATTATAATACAAACAAAGCAGCACAAGCACATAACAAATAAGTAGGCCACTAACAAAAAATGGCTACTCTACGATACAATGCTAATAGACAGCACAAGTCACTAACAGGAAAGAAATAATCACAATGACATAGCCAGCTGCCAGAAATATATTATATTAAAGTACTAACCACTAACCATCGACCAGTGAGCTCTAACCAGCAAAAGTACCAAGTGGCTAAGCTGTTAACAAGTCACAGGGCAGAGGGCACATGTGCGCAGCAACAAGATATACATGGATAGAGTACAACAAAGAGAAGAGTGCAAAACACTATCAAAACTTTGTGAAAAGAAGGTTCACGGGAGGGGGACGGAAGATTTTTACCCAAGGATGCTGGCAGCAGTATTCATGTAGCAATTTATTCAGCTCCTTGCGAACAAAGGTCAGACTGTCCCTGAACGATGGCGTCTCCCTGGACATAAATAGCGACGGAGATTGGCCCATCACCAGTGAATCAGATGGAGGGAATGTCCCTAGTGAGGCAAGTGAAGCAGATGGATGGAACATCTCCAGTGAGGCAAATGAGAACAAGCGGTGGGGAGGAGGCTTCGTATCCTTTTGCGCTGACATTGGCACCACATAGCTGCGGACAAATTGGTTAAGCAGGTCCCATTCAGCATCAAGGATCCTGCGACCAGGTGTATGAAGCATGCTCCACACGCCGGTGAGCTTCTGTTTGGACATAGCCATGAGGAACGATGCAAACGCAGCATGCTGGGGGTGTTTGGCAGCCTTAGTTGCATCAACAAAAAGCGTGTTGTTGTTGCATGCTGTTTCTTGTGTGCTTGGAGATTCATCATCCTCTGCATCAAGAAAGGAAGAGACGTTGCAACCCGAACTGTTGATGTGGAACAAGGCCTCATGCTCGGACTTGTAGGTGGGACGCGAGATAGCAACAAGACCATCAAGAGAACGGGACACCAAGCGGGACAAGTGTCTGGTGCTGATGATTTCTTGGTGGCATTCAACCTCTGCACCATAGGCAATGTCGTACCAGATGGTGCTAAAGATGATGTTGGACACAAGGTCCATTCGGCCATAGCAGTGACCAGCCATGAGAAGAGCACGAAGGAGGCGGGCGCTCCGAGCGCTAATGGGCAGCCTAGCAAGCGCCTTGATGTAGAAGGCATGGATGGTGTCCAGCCGGCACATCTTTAAGGATAGTATGTGCTCACACGGGTGAGCATCGTAATCAACCTCCATTTCACCATCTTGCTCTTTCGATCTGCCAATGACTGACTGGAGGGGACACTTGGCTAGCCTGCTATCCATGTGTTCATCCACGAATGTTGGCTCTGAGAAGTATTGGAGGTCTTCATGACATGGGTTGCCCCTTTCTACCAAGATACGGGCAACAACACCTTCTTCCTGAAGGGAGGCTGAGAAGAGCAATCGGCGAGGTTCAGTACACCTGAAGCTTATGTTGACCTGCGGGGGATTTGGCGGCCATTGCTGGGCAAGTAGGTCCCTGATATCCAAGATGTCACCCTGGCTGAGCATCTTCTTGCTTTGCACCATGGCCAGGATAGGTGACAGCAGGCCAACGGGGTACTGGGCAGTCATGAACCCTGCCAGGACGTCTGGTGCGGGATGCCTCGCTTGGAGCGCCGCGGCCCTGAATGCGGCCTTCATCTTGCCACCGTCACGGAGCTGGCATCGCTTTTCCGAAGATGGTGGCAAACGGTCGTAGTGGACGAGCTTGATGGCGACAGGCAGGTCGTGGCATGCTAGGGAGAGGTAGCGCCGGGCCTGTGTGCTGCTGAGGTACCGGAAGTAAGCAGCCATGAATGCGCAGAGGCCGGCGTAGGACTGGCTGGCGATCTGAAACCACCCGCAGGTCTTCGGCTCGAATGGCGCCGGCGGCGGCTGCTGCTCCCCTAGCGGCAGGGGCAGCAGGGCGATGGCGTTGAGGATGATGTTGCTGACGGGGTTGGCAAGGCCGAAGCAGAGGCCGCCCGCGTAGATGCAGCTGACGAGGTCCGGCTTCTCCTTGAGGGGCAGCTGCTCCGACGCGGCTACGTAGAATTTCTCGATGTTGGAAGCGATCTTGACATACTTAGTGACGTCGTCGATGGGAGGCTGCTTCTCCCCGTGGAAACATGATAACCTCCCTTTCCCCCAGTCGGGAAGGGCTCGTAAGAAGGTCGACATTCGCTGATGTGCTAGAGTTTGCAGACGGCGGATTGGGGGATTTTTCGCTGATGTGCGGCACAGGGGAGAAAGGGGTGGTGGCAGAGGGAGCGGCAGCGCATATACTCCTAATATAATCGGCCTGATGGGCCATGCCAAATGGGCTGGCCCCCGTCGTAAGCAGGTCATGACCCCCGTCTACCCCTGACTGCTGCTGATTCTTTGATTTGTTTCCTTCATCCCAGCACTCTCTTTGGGTCATGACCTTGCATGCACCGCCGCCTCCTCTCCCTGCCGTACGACGCGTCTTCCCCGCAGGGCCGTGCCGGCAAAAACCAAGGCCCTGTACGAAACCATTGAATAAAGGCCTTTTCTCACCAAAACACTTGAAATAACAATATAAATGGCGTAATGTATTATATAAAATGGAATTTATCAAAAAACAGGCATACCTATTCGATTCTTGTATAAATTTTACTTGAACAACTTCATTCTCTTAGTGTTCCTTGAAATAAATTCTTCAATGATATGCTCATATTCTATCTTGTCCAGCAGTCCACTCTCAAGAGCTATTATGGCTAAATCAGTAAGTCTTTGTTGTGTCATTGTGGAACGCAAGTAGGACTTCAATAGTTTCAGTTTAGAAAAGCTCCGCTCCGCTGATGCAACCGTCACAGGAATGGTCAATAGAACTTTGTATGCAATACTTGCATTAGGAAAAGATTCATGTCGCTTTAGAAACTTTAGAATTTCCACAGCCAACATCTCTACTAAACCCAAGAAGTTCCCATTGCTATCATCATACAACTTACTGTTACATCCACGAAAGGCTAGATTATGCTTGGCAAGAAATTTTACAATGCAAACAATTCTGAACAAAACCTTTCTCCAATGGTCCTTTTCTTTCTCAAATAGCTGCTGAGCAGTTTTATCAATAGTTTCGTCCTTCTCCAATCTATTAGGCAACTCATACCAAGTGGTCATACTCAAAATATGATCAGGACTTGTCTCATGCTCTTTAAGTCTAGCGCCAAGATGTATCCAATCGTTATACCCCTCATTTGCGAACTGACCTTTACGATGCCCTTTCGTAAACAATTTACAACCAAAGCAAAAGACTCTGTCAAGTTCCTTAGAATAAACAAGCCAATCCCTATCACAAAGCTCCCCATTTGGTAGAATTCTATTATAGAATAATGCAGAAAACCTTCTAGAATATTTATCCCTAGGACCTTTCTGTACTGATAAGTCCCTTCTAGGGCCTTTTTGTGCTAAAATATCAATCTGTTTAGAATCAAGAGAATCCCAATATCTTAGATCAAATATATCGGGCTGAAAAGAATCATTAGCATCTACAACAGGTGATGCGACCTCAACATTATTCTCTATCTCTGTCTGACCATCTATAGTACCATTGACAGCATCATTATCAGGTGTAGCCTCAATATTATTCTCTGTTTGGGTCGGACAATCTCTAGGCTCATTATCAGCATTATGATCAGGTGTGGGGCTTTGATCAAGTGAATGATTATCAGGTGTCACTTGTGTTTCTTTTACAATAAATCTATCCATAGCTCCCTTTTGAGACTGAGTTAATCTGCTATTCTTTGTTTTTTCTTACGCTTTTGGTAACCAGATTCATATTTTCTGGACCGATTGGCCGAAGACATAACGTCAATAGTTGGATCTTGAAATACTAGAATATTTAATACACATGCAAACAAGACAAATAGAATAATGAATATTCAATAAACAATTTCATTAACAATAACAAAGTTGGAAAATAATTATTAATGGTAAAGGAGACTTAGTTACGAAGGCTAAAAATGATTAATGATTAATATTTCAACTTGAAGAAAAAGATTAATTAAATATTAGCTAATCACCTGGACTGCCGACCGCCCGACCTGATGGAATATGGATCGATATCAATCGTTCACGAATGACGAATCACAATGGCCACCTGCTGCGCTGCGTCTGACTGCCGTCAGGCGTCGGCTCTCAGGCCTCGCCGTCATCGTCGCAGCGTTGCCGCACCGTCAAGAGGGGAGCGATTGAGACGAGATCGGGAGTTACGGCGCGGAGGTGAACGAATCGTCAAGACGTCAAGTTGTCTCATCTCACGGTCAGCGCAGTGCACGACAGCAAGTAGCAGATTGGGCCTTGTCTTTTTATCTTTTAATAATACTACATGGGCTGCACTAATCAAATTTTGGGAGCCCCACAAAAATGGGGCCCTGTTCCGTCGAACAGCATGCACTGGCTTGTGCACGGCCCTGCTTCCCCGCCCGCTAGAGTTTTGCCAGTTGCCACCATGGCCGCCGCCCGGAGGCTCCTCTCCCGTCACGGCTCCTGGTCCTCCCTCTCGGCGCTCCTCTACCGCGGTGCTATCCCAGAGCAATCGCTGCTGCTGCTGCGCCCGGCCGTCTTCACGGCGACCTCCCGTGCGCCTCGGCTTCCCGCGCATGCACAGAGATGGCGCCGCTGTTCCCCAGGTGCGACTACGAGCACTGGCTCATCGTGATGGACAAGCCCGGCGGGAGGGCACCAACAAGCAGCAGATGATCGACAGCTACATCCAGATCCTCCCTAAGGTCCTCGGATGGTACGTACGACGCATTATCCACCCACCCGCCGAGGCACCATCGTCCTATTCCCCCTGGTAAGACCGTAAGGTTGCCGTAGTTCCCCTTTCGAAGTTGAGGAGTGGGGTACATTGGGTAAACAAAATCTGACATTTTTTTCCTTCTGTGATGCAGCGCGGATGAGGCGAAGAAGAATACATATTCCAAGCAAATTGATTCCAAGAAGCTCAAGGGTTCGTTGAATCTATGCTCTATGATGTGATTATTACTTCACTGCCCTTTTTTTTTGGGCTAAATTCGTCCTGATAGCTATCTGATGCAATTGAAGGGACAGGGTTTAGTTTAACAGCTCACACTCTTGAATCTTGATGTTTATGAGTGCAGGATATAGTGTGCCCCTCGCCATGCTCTCCTCCTGTTAGAATAGTGACAGCTACAATGATGAGAAGGAATGGCATTTGCAAAGATTGGTTACAGTGGCACTACATGTTTTATGATTTTCAGTCTGTTTATGAATTTGAAGGAAGACCATATGTTTCGCTGTTGGTAATCTCAAGTGGCAATACCTGCTCAAACTTTCTCTGGTCCTTCTGCAGAACCCAGCACAGCCTCCGATGAAGGAACAAACCGAACAGATTGATCATGTGTTGCACAGCGAAGTGCGTTCGATAACCAAGTACATCCAGGGTTTTTTTTTTTGAATGGTTTAGTTGTAATTGTGAATTGTAATACAAATCTGTGGGCCGTTTGCAGGTGACAAACGGGAGCATGATCAAGCTGACGCATGAGAAGATAGAAAGTATCAGTTACACACCGGTGATGTGCCCTATGGGCTCAAGCAGCAGTCAGCAGTCCGTCACCAGGTTTTGTTGATTAAATAAAGTGGACTGTCCTTTAGATCTCATAAGGTAGTTCAACTGTTTTGAGTTTATTAGTGATTCTTGTCAGAAAAAAGGCTTTATTGTTGTTGTAGTGATTCTTGTCAGAACGTGATTCTCTGTGTTAAATATATCTTAAGCACAGCGGTAGACTTGTTAAATCGTCAAACAATTTTTCTTCTTCTTTGATTTGATGGATTGCAGATTTAAGGGTATATAGGGGCATAGGGCACTGGCTGACTGTTAGCAGGTCAAATTATTCTGTCCATTTTGCCATACTTAAATACCTTAATATTATTCTGTCCGCTGCCACTGCCTACAGCGGATGAAGATCTACTAAACCTTAATTTTATTCTGTCCGCTGCTTCATGTGGTTCAGAGTTTGATTGGGATGCTTGCAGCATTAGTCCATAGGTTCAGTGGACTTTGTGTATCGTAAATTGATGCCATGGGGGGCGCCGTGCACACCGTGGTGGCACCGATGGATCGAGTGCGTCAAGCTACTGCTGCACGCCGGACGGCAAAGCCGCACTGCTGGGCAGGGCATGCAGGTTTCTGGTTTAACATTTATCTTAACATAGGTCCTTTCAGAACTGCCAACCATGCTTTTTATTCAGAGTGAGTAGCCTGAGACAGATGTTCAGTTATTGAACCATCTAGGCGCACAAAGAATGGTCAGTTTGTTCACTGGATCGCAGTCACCATGCTGGTTGTTATGTATTTACCACTAAAGCCTAGGTCTGTGTCCTCTTCTTTACTTGGTTCTCTTACTTTGTTAGTTGTTTTGGTTCAGCTAACAATCTGAATATTATGTGCCCGTTGCGCTTATTTAACCTGCACTGCATTTCAATATATGCTACTCCTAACCACCTCCTTAATTGTCTTGGTTAAGTGTCTTAAGCTTGCCTCTACATTGAGTAAACTAGAGTGAGTAGAGTAGCATCATATTGATTCTGGCTTGCTTTCATCATTGTGATCGCCAAATTTAGTTACTTGCTTTGTTTATGTTTTTCTCCCTATTCGCCACAGTCAACTGCCTTTGTCTTCTAAGCAATATACATATATATAGGCTAGGCTATACTTCAGTTAATCCTACCTTACCCTGCAAGCATGGCGATTTATGAAGCCACTGCAATTGTTCTCCACCAGTTGTGCTTAATAAAGTGATCCCTGTACTGTACTGCAACCGTACTAATTTATCAAAATTATAAACTACAACAATTCTTACACTTTTTTTTTGAAAGGAAACCATTCTTACACTTACTGAATTACCAACTTATAAATTTATACTATCCTCGTATGCCTTTCACCAGCTCTTGCATTTGATCATTTGATGTGCTTAGTTGAATTGATTACACAAACCTTGCATTTTTTAAATTAAAGTTAAAGTTCTGTGTACCATCAATGCAAAGGCATGCCTTCAGAATTATATAAGAGGGTGTAATGCTTATCTTCAACTTATTCTTCACTCATATGCAGCTGCAGTGGCATACTATATTGGTCAGCCTTACTTCAAGAGAAGAGAGTGTGTCGTTCTTGCCTGCATTTAGCCATCTATTTCATCTATACCAAAATCCCTACCTGTAATAGAAAAAACAATTTACCCATCTTTGGCACAGTGACGTGTTTGCAGTTCTGATGTCCTTGCTACTCCGATCAGCAGCAACAACTTGCATCTTTTCACAACTGCTTAGTCCTCATGATCAAATATTCAAATACCATTAGTTGCGTATACATATTTTAAATTCCTTTCAGGGCCGTGCCGGCAAAAACCGAGGCCCTGTACGAAACCATTGAATAAAGGCCTTTTCTCACCAAAACACTTGAAAATAGAACTATATAACAATATAAATGGCGTAATGTATTATATAAAATGGAATTTATCAAAAAACAGGCATACCTATTCGATTCTCGTATAAATTTTACTTGAACAACTTCATTCTCTTAGTGTTCCTTGAAATAAATTCTTCAATGATATGCTCATATTCTATCTTGTCCAGCAGTCCACTCTCAAGAGCTATTGTGGCTAAATCAGTAAGTCTTTGTTGTGTCATTGTGGAACGCAAGTAGGACTTCAATAGTTTCAGTTTAGAAAAGCTCCGCTCCGCTGATGCAACCGTCACAGGAATGGTCAATAGAACTCTGTATGCAATACTTGCATTAGGAAAAGAATCATGTCGCTTTAGAAACTTTAGAATTTCCACAGCCAACATCTCTACTAAACCCAAGAATTTCCCATTGCTATCATCATACAACTTACTGTTACATCCACGAAAGGCTAGATTATGCTTGGCAAGAAATTTTACAATGCAAACAATTCTGAACAAAACCTTTCTCCAATGGTCCTTTTCTTTCTCAAATAGCTGCTGAGCAGTTTTATCAATAGTTTCATCCTTCTCCAATCTATTAGGCAACTCATACCAAGTGGTCATACTCAAAATATGATCAGGACTTGTCTCATGCTCTTTAAGTCTAGTGCCAAGATGTATCCAATCGTTATACCCCTCGTTTGCCAACTGACCTTTACGATGCCCTTTCGTAAACAATTTACAACCAAAGCAAAAGACTCTGTCAAGTTCCTTAGAATAAACAAGCCAATCCCTATCACAAAGCTCCCCATTTGGTAGAATTCTATTATAGAATAATGCAGAAAACCTTCTAGAATATTTATCCCTAGGACCTTTCTGTACTGATAAGTCCCTTCTAGGGCCTTTTTGTGCTAAAATATCAATCTGTTTAGAATCAAGAGAATCCCAATATCTTAGATCAAATATATCGGGCTGAAAAGAATCATTAGCATCTACAACAGGTGATGCGACCTCAACATTATTCTCTATCTCTGTCTGACCATCTATAGTACCATTGACAGCATCATTATCAGGTGTAGCCTCAATATTATTCTCTGTTTGGGTCAGACAATCTCTAGGCTCATTATCAGCATTATGATCAGGTGTGGGGCTTTGATCAAGTGAATGATTATCAGGTGTCACTTGTGTTTCTTTTACAATAAATCTATCCATAGCTCCCTTTTGAGACTGAGTTAATCTGCTATTCTTTGTTTTTTCTTACGCTTTTGGTAACCAGATTCATATTTTCTAGACCGATTGGCCGAAGACATAACGTCAATAGTTGGATCTTGAAATACTAGAATATTTAATACACATGCAAACAAGACAAATAGAATAATGAATATTCAATAAACAATTTCATTAACAATAACAAAGTTGGAAAATAATTATTAATGGTAAAGGAGACTTAGTTACGAAGGCTAAAAATGATTAATGATTAATATTTCAACTTGAAGAAAAAGATTAATTAAATATTAGCTAATCACCTGGACTGCCGACCGCCCGACCTGATGGAATATGGATCGATATCAATCGTTCACGAATGACGAATCACAAGGGCCACCTGCTGCGCTGCGTCTGACTGCCATCAGGCGTTGGCTCTCAGGCCTCGCTGTCCTCGTCGCAGCGTCGCCGCACCGTCAAGAGGGGAGCGATTGAGACGAGATCGGGAGTTACGGCGCGGAGGTGAACGAATCGTCAAGACGTCAAGTTGTCTCATCTCACGGTCAGCGCAGCGCACGACAGCAAGTAGCAGATTGGGCCTTGTCTTTTTATCTTTTAATAATACTACATGGGCTGCACTAATCAAATTTTGGGGGCCCCACAAAAATGGGGCCCTGTTCCGTCGAACAGCATGCACTGGCTTGTGCACGGCCCTGATTCCTTTGCATGATCACTAATGCCTCAACACACATCGGTCCTTCAAATATTATTAGCTGACTGTATAATTGAACTGAAGCTGAAATCATAGTGTGGTTTGGTTGATACTTTAGACGCTGATCATTACATATTTGTGCATCCTTTAATGTCAGTTGCCCTATAATTATGGTGTTGCATTCAAACTCCAAAACCAAATGCCCACTATTATTACCATTATATGTGATTTAGGATGCACATATGCTACATACCCGCATCTCATTTGTACAGTAACAATGCCATGCCATGGACTCTAAATGTAGTTATGCAAACCGTCTTCATCGTTCTGTTTTTGTTTTGCCATTTCCTTTTCATTGTTTCCTATCCTGAAAGCTTTAATTTACATGTCTCAATCTTCGTTATACATATTTGTACAGGTATGACATGGGCATATCCATTGGCCTCAAAGGCAGCACACCATCGATTAGCACAGGTCCAGGCCGCCTATGCTCCTGGCTATGGGGCTACAGGCCACCTCCACCCTCGATCCTCCCCTCCACGGAGGCGCGCTATCCCGGGCTAACCTGAGCGCTGGCCCTCGCCGCCGTGTAGCCACATGCTGGCCGGAATCGGCTGTTGCCACCAAGGACGAAAGCTCACACCATCTCAGATATGTTACAAGATGAACACGATTACCCTACTACACTAGGTAGATCAAGTCGTATAGAAAAAAGGGCACAGCTACGCTGCAAGCAGCCGACACGCTGGCCACAAGCGGCAACGCCGCGAGCATTTCTAGTCATAGCTAAAACTAGACATATGCTCTTTCCCAGAAGCGGGTAACCATTAGAACAAGTTGGACGAAGGATTAAGTTGGACGAAGGATTAGTATGCCTCCCGGTTCCTGATAATTCATGAGCTAGCATCAGCCATCAGCCAAACATGCTTGTAGCCTGCTGATATACAAAAGGCTTGCTGATACAATTACCATTATAAGAATTTATTTTGGTTATTATTGTGCGCAAGAAACTTTCAGAAAAGAGGGTTAATAGTGCACTCCAAATGCAGAAAAGCCACGGTATAAGCAGCCGGTGTCACACCCGGTTTTAGAAACAAAACCAAGTGCTAACCATGTATGTGCCAGGATCAGTTTAACCACATACACAGCATAAACAAAAGTAAATAGCACAACCAGTACTTTACTTAAAAGTAATAACCATTATTACAGACCATAAATGTCTTTAACGAAACCGAATATATGAACGAAAACGAGTTAACTAAACGACAGCGGAAGACGACCGTGATCCACAGGCAACTGACGGATGGCACACCAGCCTAGAACTCGTCGTAATCCTGGAACTCCTGGTTAGGATCACCACAACTTCCTTCTGGATCTGAGCAGCGGTTGCAATGGATGCAACGGGTATAAAACAAGCAAGAATGAGTACATAACGCACTCAGCAAGTATTCCGTTTAGGATAAAAGTGGACTGGCTTTATAGTGGTTAGGCAAAGCAATTGCTTTTAGTTAGTCAAGTTTTAATTACTAGCAATGATTAGCATTAACCCATCCCTTTATTATAAAGACAGAGAAACATACTTAAAAGGTAAGCATAAACCATAACCATATTCATTGTCATTACCATGATCACTGTGAGCCATTCACCTTGAAGCTGAAAACTCTAATCTGTGAGGGTTCAGGCCGCTCTTGACCGTGAGCACGGCTGATATATCAGTTTTAAACACTCTCGAGAGGTTGTACAACTTTACCCACAAGTCATGATTCCCATTGTGCCCGAGGTTTGCAAAGCCCCATTTATTCATACCTTAGATGAATCGGCAGGGTTTCATTACGAGACCTTTACAAAGAATTCCTAGAGTTGTGGCCCACTCGTTACAGGTTACTCCAGTTAACTAAAGATATGAGAGTTCCGTTCCAAAGGGTGACAGATAAAACTGCACCACATTGGCAAAGGGCAAAGTCCCATATCCCCCAGACCCCTCATACGCCATTTTTCAGGAAAGTAAGCCAAAACTCTAGTTCATCTAATTAATCAGTCAAGCCCAGTGCCCATGTGAGTCTTGTGGTTGTACTGTTTTCCTGGGTGGTCGCTCGGCGAACCGATCCTTAGGGCGAAGCACTTGAGCAAAACCAACAAAACATGCTCAAGCCTCCATGATGTTAAAACCAAACTTTTATCATCAGGTTCATCATTA
This sequence comes from Paspalum notatum, assembly GCA_022530915.1. Lineage (NCBI taxonomy): Eukaryota > Viridiplantae > Streptophyta > Magnoliopsida > Poales > Poaceae > Paspalum > Paspalum notatum. The sequence goes on from CM039688.1 coordinate 13,055,472, forward strand.
CTTGACCATCATTAACAACATAAGTAAAGTGAGTTGAGCGGAAGCAATTAATTTACAACATCACAGCCCTCCCAGGTTATAAAACATGTAAAAGTATATGAGGCTAGTCATCCTTAGTAGGAGTATGCAAAATTTAGGCTCTAGATCATGTGATTAAAGTAAATAGGACATAGGTCAAAGAATACTTGCCTTCCTCAGCAAAAGCTTGCTCAGGAACTTCCCAAGATGGATTATCGACAAACTCGGACGGAACGTCGGCTACACGTTGCATACATACAAGCAATGAGCATTACTTGACTAAAACAGTACACCAAACATCATAAACAGAAGTTAAAAAGGTTTTAGAATTGATCTACACTTTATTACGATTCCGTAGGTTCAAGAATCGTTCAAATCGGAGTTAAAACGCAAAAGATATGCATAAAATAAGATTAAGGGCTTAAAATAAAGAGAATTTGAAACTCCAGGGGCTAAACTGCGAAAACCTGGACCTTTCCGTAAATAAATAGGACTGCGGGTTAATTTAGAAGAAGTTCAGGGTCTTTCTCGCAAAACCTCCGCGCTGACCAGGCTTGACCAGGATCGCGGGTTGATTTCCCAAAAACTCAGGGTCTAAACCGTAAAGCCAGGGACCTAAATCTAATAGATCTGGACTGCAGGTTAATTTTCAGAAACCCCAGGGACTCTTTAGCAAGAAACCCGGCGCTGACCGGTATCTGACTCCGGTCTCGCGGTCTGGACCGTTGGATCCAGATCGGATGGTTCTGGTTAGATCAGACGGAGGGGAAAAGAGTCCGGCGACGGGGTCGACCGGCGGCGACCTTCGGGCGCGGCGGAAGTTCGCCGGAGGAACGCGAACTCCGCGGCTCCGGGGCCTAGGGCTAGAGGGACCGGGCGCACGGGCGAGCGGGCGGTGGTGCGAAGCGGCCGGAGGGGTTCGGGTGGCGGGGCATCGACCGGAGGCGGCGTGCGACGGAGCGGGGTGGTGGAGCGACTCCGGCGAGAAATTGCCGTCGGTGTAGGGTGCTATTGAGGACGGAATTGGGTTAGTTAGCTTCCATACCTCAATGCGAAGGCACTGGTGTGGGTGTGGACCACGGTGAGGCGGCAACGGCGGTCGGCGACGTGAGGCGACGTCCGCGGCTCTCTGCGTGGACCGGCGGCGGCGCGGTGGGCAACTATGGCGGTCTAGGGCTTGGGCGTTCGATGGCTAGGGCCTCGGGGTGGCAGCCTTTATAGCCCGGACGCCGAGGCTTGCGGAGGGGGAAAAGGGAAGGCGGCACGGGGCAAGGAAGGTCCGGGCTTCGGACTCTGTCCGTGTCCGTACTGCGCACGGCGCGGGCGAGGACCGGGAAAGGAAAGTGCGGGCGCGGGAAAGGAAGGGCGAGGCGGTCGCGTGACCCTCGGGCAAGGTCGGGTGCGGGGCGGGGTACGGGACCGAGGCCACTGCGCGGGGACTTGCTCCGTCGGCGTCGGACCGAGAAAAGAAAGGGAGAGAGAAAGAGATGACTGGCGGGACCCGCTGGCAGTGAGAGGGAGAGGAGAGGCGCGGGTCGGGCTGCCTGGCGCGCAGGCCGGTCGGCGCGGACTGGGCCGAGGGGCGCGCCGTGGGCCGGGCGGAGAGAAGGAGAAAGAGGGGGAAAGAGCTGGGCCGGCTGGGGGAGTGGGCCGCGCGGGGGAGAGAAGAAGGAGGAGGGGAGTTGGGCCGGCAGCGGTTTGGGCCCAGAGAGAGGAAGAGAAGGAAAAGAAATTTTCCTGAGTTGTTTGAAATTTGAGAAATTTTGGAGAGATGCAAATGATTTTGAATTCAAACTTTGAACACTGCAAATCACCCAATAAAAATATGCAAGGGCATGAATGCTCACACATGTGGTTCCTAGGTTTTATTTTAGTTGATTAATATTTGAAATAAACAAAGCACTATAGTGTCATGCATAAATAAATCAAACCCTAGCAAAATTAACTTAGTTTTAGAAAAGATTTTTCATATAACAAAGATTAGGGTGTTACAAACCTACCCCCCTTAAAGAAATCTCGCCCCGAGATTTTAGGATTGGCTAGCAAAGAGTTCCGGGTAATCTGCTCTGAGGTCATCCTCTCTTTCCCAGGTGGCCTCCTCTGCCGTATGGTGGCTCCACTTAACTTTACACATCTTTATGACCCTGTTTCTGGTAGTCCTCTCTGCCGTCTCCAAAATTTGGACTGGATATTCTGTATAAGTCAAATCATCCTGCACATTAAGTTCATCCTCCTGCAACTGCTCTTCGGGTACTCGCAGACACTTCTTCAACTGAGATACATGGAACACATCGTGTACTCCCGATAATCTGTCAGGCAATTCCAGTTGATATGCAACTTCTCCCTTACGGTCAATTATTTTAAAAGGTCCAATATATCGGGGTGCTAATTTCCCTTTGACCTTGAATCGGCGTGTAACACCCTAAATTTTGCCACAAATAAAATCTTTGGAACCAATTTAATTTGTTCATATTGTTTGATCATGCATGACACCCATTTGATTTTTATGTGATTTCAAAATAATTAATTAAAAAGAATCATAGGAATCACATGTTTGAACCCTCATGTCCTTGCATATTTTTTTTGTTGGGTGATTTGCAGTGTTCAAAGTTTGAATTCAAAATCATTTGCATCTCTCCAAAATTTCTCAAATTTCAAACACCCCAGGAAAATTTCCTTTTCCTTCTTTCCTTCTCCTTCTCTCTTTTTGGCCCGAGCCGGCCCACTCCCCCAGCCAGCCCAGCTCTTTTCCCCCTCTCCCTCTTTCCTTTCCCGCGCGGCCCAGCCCAGCCGGCCCCGCTTCCCCCTCCTCCTCTTCAGCCCGGCCCAGTCGGCGCCCCTCCCCGCGCGCGGCCCGCCAGCCGAACGGCCCAGCAGGCCGCAGCGCCTCCCCCCGCGCGCTCTCCGCTCTCCCTCTCTCTCGCTGACACCCGACCCCACCCGTCATCGCCCTCCTCCTCCTCTTTTCTTTCTCGGTCCGACGCCGGGGAGACGAGCTCGAGCCGCGCCTGCGCCAAGGCTTCGGTCGCGCCTGCGTCCCGACCTCGCCCGAAGGTTCACGCGACCGCCTCGCCCTTCCTTTCCCGCGCCCGCACTTCCCTTTTCCGGCCCTCGCCCGCGCCGTGCGCGACGCGAACTCGGACGGAGTCCGAGTCCGGACCTTCCTTGCCCTGTGTGCCTTCCTTTTTCTCCTCCGCGAGCCTCGGCGTCCGGGCTATAAAGGCGGCCACCCCGAGGCCCTAACCATCAAACGCCCGAGCTCTAGACCGCCCTAGTTGCCCACCGCGCCGCCGCCGGTCCCTGCAGAGCGCCGCGAACGCCGCCTCACGACGCCGACCGCCGTTGCCGCCCCACCGTGGTCTACACCCACCCGAGCGCCTTCGCATTGAGGTATGGAAGCTATCCAACCCAATTCCGTCCTCAATAGCGCCCTACCCCGGCGGCAATCGCTCGCCGGAGTTGAACCTCGGCGTCACTCCGTCGCGCGCCGCCTCCGGTCGCTGCGCCGCCTCCCGAACCCCTCCGGCCGTTTCGCACCGCCGCCCGCTTGCCCGTGCGCCCGGTCCCTCTAGCTCTAGGCCCCGGAACCGCGGAGTTCGCGTTCCTCCGGCGAACTTCCACCGCGCCGAAGGTCGCCGCCGGTCGCCCCGTCGCCGGTCTTCTTTCCCCATCGCTCCGATCGTTTCCCTACCGCCCGATCGAGATCCAACGTTCCAGAGCGGTCCGAGGTCCAGTCAATACCGGTCAGCGGCCGCACTCTTGCTAAAGAGTCCCTGGGGTTTTTGGAAATTAACCCGCGGTCCAGATTTATTAGATCTAGGTCCCTGGCTTTACGGTTTAGACCCTGAACTTTTGGAAAATCAACCCGCGGTCCTGGTCAAGCCGGTCAGCGCGGAGGTTTTGCGAGAAAGACCCTGTACTTCTTCTAAATCAACCCGCGGTCCTATTTATTTACGGATAGGTCCAGGTTTTCACAGTTTAGCCCCTGGAATTTCAAATTCTTTCTGTTTTAAGACTTTAAACTTGTTTTATTCATATCTTTTGCGTTTTAACTCCGTTTTGAACGATTCTTGAACCTACGGAATCGTAATAAAGTGTAGATCAATTCTAAAACCTTTTTAACCTCTGTTCATGATGTTTGGTGTACTGTTTTAGTCAGTTTATACTCATTGCTTGTATGTATGCAACGTGTAGCCGACGTTCCGTCCGAGTTTGACGATAATCCATCTTGGGAAGTTCCTGAGCAAGTTTTTGCTGAGGAAGGCAAGTATTCTTTGACCTATGTCCTATTTACTTTAATCACATGATCTAGAGCCTAATTTTGCGTGCTCCTAATAAGGATGACTAGCCTCATATACCTTTACATGTTTTATAACCTGGGAGGGCTGTGATGTTGTAAACTAATTTTTGCTTCCGCTCAACTCACTTTACTTATGTTGTTAATGATGGCCAAGTAATGATGAACCTGATGATAAAAGTTTGGTTTTAACATCATGGAGGCTTGAGCATGTTTTGTTGGTTTTGCTCAAGTGCTTCGCCCTAAGGATCGGTTCGCCGAGCGACCACCCAGGAAAACAGTACAACCACAAGACTCACATGGGCACTGGGCTTGACTGATTAATTAGATGAACTAGAGTTTTGGCTTACTTTCCTGAAACATGGCGTATGAGGGGTCTGGGGGATATGGGACTTTGCCCTTTGCCAATGTGGTGCAGTTTTATCTGTCTCCCTTTGGAACGGAACTCTCATATCTTTAGTTAACTGGAGTAACCTGTAACGAGTGGGCCATAACTCTAGGAATTCTTTGTAAAGGTCTCGTAATGAAACCCTGCCGATTCATCTAAGGTATGAATAAATGGGGCCTTGCAAACCTCGGGCACAATGGGAATCATGACTTGTGGGTAAAGTTGTACAACCTCTCGAGAGTGTTTGAAACTGATATATCAGCCGTGCTCACGGTTAAGAGCGGCCTGGACCCTCACAGATTAGAGTTTCAGCTTCAAGGTGAATGGCTCATGGTGAGCATGGTAATGATGATGGTTATGGTTATGGTTCATGCTTATCTTTTAAATATGTTTTACTGTCTTTATAAAAAAGGGATGGGTTATGCTAATCATTGCTAGTAATTAAAAACTTGACTAACTAAAAGCAATTGCTTGCCTAACCACTATAAAGCCAGTCCACTTTTATCCTAAACGGAATACTTGCTGAGTGCGTTATGTACTCATTCTTGCTTGTTTTATACCCGTTGCATCCATTGCAACCGCTGCTCAGATCCAGAAGGAAGTTGTGGTGATCCTAACCAGGAGTTCCAGGACTACGACGAGTTCTAGGCTGGTGTGCCATCCGTCAGTTGCCTGTGGATCACGGTCGTCTTCCGCTGTCGTTTAGTTAACTCGTTTTCGTTCAGATACTCGGTTTCGTTAAAGACATTTATGGTCTGTAATAATGGTTATTACTCTTAAGTAAAGTACTGGTTGTGCTATTTACTTTTGTTTATGCTGTGTATGTGATTAAACTGATCCTGGCACATACATGGTTAGCACTTGGTTTTGTTTCTAAAACCGGGTGTGACACGGCGTAAACCACGAATAGGTGATACTTTCAAGTACACATAATCTCCTACTGCAAATTCCAAATCCCTTCGACGGTTATCCGCATAACTCTTCTGCCTGGTTTGAGCAATCCTCAAATTCTCCCGAATCATTCGTACTTGTCGTTCGGCGTCTTCTATGATTCCAGGACCAAACAACTGCTTCTCCCCTGGTTGATCCCAATGCAAGGGAGTCCTGCATCGTCTACCATACAAAGCCTGAAAGGGTGACATCTTGATACTAGCCTGATAACTATTGTTATAAGAAAACTCGGCATACGGCAAACTTTTGTCCCAACTAGTACCATATTGTATTGCGCAAGCTCTCAACATATCTTCCAATATCTGGTTGGTTCTTTCTGTCTGCCCATCGGTCTGTGGATGATATGCTGAACTGAAATTTAATTTAGTGCCCATTGACTCATGCAAACGCTTCCAAAAATGAGACGTAAACTGAGTTCCACGATCTGACACAATCTTCTTTGGTACTCCATGCAAACACACAATTCTAGACATATACAATTCAGCTAACTGGGCTCCCGAATAAGTGGTCTTGACAGGAATAAAGTGAGCAACTTTGGTTAATCTGTCCACTACTACCCATATGGAATCAAAACCACTTTGTGTACGTGGTAAGCCAACAATAAAATCCATACCAATTTCCTCCCACTTCCACTCTGGGATCTTGAGTGGTTGTAACAATCCAGCGGGCTTTTGATGTTCAGCTTTCACCCTCTGACAAACGTCACACAAAGCTACATATTCTGCTACTTCACGTTTCATACCGTACCACCAAAATTTCTGCTTCAGATCTTGGTACATCTTTTCACTTCCGGGATGGATGGAATAAGCTGTTTCATGCGCTTCCTTTAGTATTAAATCTCGTATAGACTTTATGTTCGGAACACAAATCCTATCCCCATGCCATACTGTACCGTCGTCATCCACTCGGAATCCCGGTGCCTTGTCTAACTTGATTAACTCTTTTATTTCCTTGATCTTCTCATCATTAAGTTGTCCCTTCCTGATTTCTTGTTCCAATGTAGGTTCAAACTCCATGGAGACGGCGCCTTCCGTATTATTAAGAAAACCCAAACTTAGTCGGTCGAATTCTATGGCTAACTCATCCGGCAACTCTCTTGCCCACAACAAACTGATCTGACTCTTCCTGCTCAAAGCATCTGCTACTACATTTGCCTTACCAGGATGATAATGTATCTCCAAATCATAATCCTTGATTAATTCTAACCATCGTCTTTGCCTCATATTTAGCTCAGTCTGGGTAAAGATATACTTTAAGCTTTTGTGATCAGTATAAATATCACACTTTTGCCCGAATAAATAATGCCTCCATACTTTTAATGCATGCACCACTGCGGCTAATTCCAAATCATGAGTTGGGTAATTCTTCTCATGATCCCTCAGTTGTCTAGAAGCATAGGCAATAACCTTGCCTTCTTGCATAAGAACACATCCCAAACCTAGCCGTGAAGCATCGCAATATACTGAAAAAGGCTTATGCATATCTGGAAAAGTTAGCACTGGTGCTGTGGTTAACCTCTTTTTCAACTCCTCGAAGGCTTTCTGACAGGCTGACGTCCAGTGAAATTTAATATTCTTCTCTAACAAAGCTGTCATTGGTTTAGCAATCTTGGAAAACCCTTCAATGAAACGCCGATAGTAACCGGCTAATCCAAGAAAACTCCTGATGCCCTTCACATCCTCTGGGATTTTCCAGTTCTGGACTTCAGATACCTTACTTTGATCAACGGCAATTCCTCCGTTGGATATGACATGACCTAGAAATTTAACCTCCTCAATCCAGAAATCACACTTGCTAAACTTCGCATAAAGTTTATGCTCTCTAAGCTTCTGCAACACTAATCTTAGATGTTCCTCGTGTTCCTCTTCAGTCTTGGAATAAATCAGAATGTCATCGATAAATATCACAACAAACCTATCCAGGTATTCCATGAACACGCTATTCATCATGTACATAAAGAAGGCTGGGGCATTAGTCAAACCAAAAGACATAACCGTATATTCATATAGCCCATAACGACTAATGAAAGCTGTCTTTGGTATATCTGAAGGTCTAATTCTTAGTTGATGATACCCAGATCGTAAGTCAATTTTGGAGAATACACAGGCACCTTTGAGCTGATCAAATAAATCTTCAATCCGGGGCAGTGGATATTTATTCTTTACTGTAACGGCATTGAGACCTCTATAATCGACACACATTCGTAAGGTTCCATCTTTCTTTTCGGTAAGCAAAACTGGTGAGGCCCAAGGGGAGGTGCTCTTGCGAATAAACCCTTTCTCCAATAGTTCATCTATTTGTTTCTTAACTTCAAGTAATTCGACACCAGATATTCTATATGCTTTCTTATAGATAGGTGCAGTTCCAGGTACTAATTCAATAGAAAATTCAATGTCACGTTCAGGTGGCATACCTGGCAACGAATCTGGGAAGACATCCGGAAATTCTGACACTACTCTGATGTTCTCCAAGGCTGTGGCATCAATAGCATTAACTCCTGCTTGAGGTGGGTCTATCAGAACTTCCATGTTCTCCCCGGCTGGCGTAGTCAAAGTCACTTTCCTCTCGGCACATGAGATTACCCCGTTGTATCTTTGCAGCCAATTCATACCCAGGATAACATCTATTCCTTGTGCTTTCATAACTATTAAAGTTGCTGGAAAATCTACCCCCCTTATTTTAATGGATGCATCATCACAAGCGAACTCAGATCGCATGTTTCCCCCAGGTGAACTAACTATCATTGATTTTACCATCTTTATCATAGGCAAACTATTCCTCTCTACATATTGAGCAGTAACGAAGGAATGCGTAGCACCAGTATCGAATAGTACTAAGGCGGGTTGGGAGTTGACCAGGAACGTACCTACGACAGCATTTGGACCTTCCTGGGCAGCCTCCGCAGTGACGTGGTTGATCTTGGCGTGGCTGGAAGCCTGGTTGGGGGTGCCCGCCTTCGAACTCGATTGCGGTGTCTGCTGCGGCGTACCTCTATATGGGCATTGCTTAGACCAATGACCTGTTCCTCCGCATTTGAAGCAATTTGCACTTCCCGTTGGTACTGGCGTGCCTGTCTTCACTGGGGTACTGGTAGGAGTCGGTTGGCGGGGAGCTTGATTGTTTGAGCGCTGCATTTGGGTATTGTTCTGCTGAGACTGATAGTTCGGGCGCTGATAGTTGCCATTGCTGTTGTAGCGCTGGAACTGGGGCTGCTGCTGTCCGGAGTTCTGTGTAGGACGGTTCTGAAAGTTCTGGGACCCAGAAAATCGCGGGCGGGTGTTACTGCTAGACTGTTGTGCCTTCTGTTTGCGCTTCTTTTCCTCCATCTCGCGACGAGTATTCTCCGTCACGATAGCTCGGTCTATCAGATGCTGGCAGTTAGGAAAAGTATGGTTCATAAGCTGGTACCTGAGTGGATCGACCAAGCCTTTGAGGAAACGATACTGCTTCTTGGGGTCGGTGTTAACCTCCTCGGGACAGTAGCGGGACAGCTGTAGGAACTTGTCTCGATACTCACTGACGGTCATGGTGCCCTGGGTGAGTGCCAGGAACTCTTCTTTCTTCAGTGACATCACACCAGCTGGAACATGATGCGCTCTGAACCTCTCGGTGAACTCCTGCCAGGTAATGGTGTTGGGGTTGTTATGAGCCAAGCGGTACGATTCCCACCATTGTTGAGCAGCACCCCGTAACTGGTGAGGGCCGTAGAGGACTTTCTCCTGGTCGGTGCACTGAGCGACGTCCAGCTCCCGTTCTATTGCGCGGAGCCAGTCTTCTGCATCCATAGGATCGGCAGAGTGAGTGAACACAGGTGGGTGTCCCTTCATAAATTCTGCGCGCCTGTCTCGCGGTTGAGGCGGTGGTGGCGGGGGTGGTTGCTGCTGCGCCTGGTGCATGGCTGCCACTGCTTGACCAAGAGCTTGTATCACTTGGGTCTGGTTCATGATCAGTTGTTCCATAGTCATTGGCGGTGGTGGATTTGGGAGTCCTCCGTCTCCGCGACCTCCTCTACCTCCACGGCCACGACCACGTCCACGTCCTGTACTCATCTGATGGACCAAATATACCATTAGTACTTATTTCCGGCCATACATCTCATTCAACATTAGTGACCAAGACAGATGAGATAAAGATCTGAACGTATATATGGATAGAGCAGGGCTTTCCCAAACTAACTAACTTTATTAAACTTTATTAAGCATCCAACCAAAAGACTAAGTTGTGGACATCACCCCACAACTTAAGCACTCATTACAAAGAACCAAATCATCCATAAAACACAATCATAAGCAAACGAGCACACTTTTAATCGTTCTAAGCCTAACCGAACTAACTAATCGATACTAATAGAACCTATTACAAAAGGGGTAGCATCCTAGTCCTCATGATGCCGTATATAGGTCCTAGCTTCTGGATCATTGTAGCGGGCCTTCTTCTTACGCGGAGCATCAGCAGGGTCTTCTACAGGTTCTTCTTCCGCGGGCTCAACGCCATGTGCAACCCATGCTCGAAGCTTCCGGTTCTCGTACCTCACCATGTCCAACTCGTCCAAGGCGGCATTGTAGTCGGTGTTGAGGGTAGCAAGGTGCTCAATAGTGGACTCCAGGCGTGGGTTCTGTTCTGCCTCCGGGTTGGCGATCCAGGCATCAAGTCTTTCGACCGAACGGCAGGGGTAGTACCGGCGTGAAGTGATGGCCATATCTTCACGGTGTGCATGGCACAGCGTCGTCAAGGCCTCCCTGGCAGCATCACTGATGGCGGCTTCATGGCTGTTGCGGCGAGTAGGTGCGTGCCTGACGTGAATGTTCCGGCGGGATCCAAACTCATCCGGGATGCTGATCTCCACTGTCATGTCCCAATCATCAGGTAGGACGGGATGGCGGTAGCGAGTCCCCACATAGGTGATCCAGAACTGATCGTAGTGGAGCATCTCCAGCGTTTCCCTCAGCATCCGAGGAACAGGCAGCGGGTAGTCGAACCAGCGGTGGGTTGTGGTGACCACGGGTCCAGCTTCATCGTCGTCCTCATCATCGTCCGATGGGGGTGCGTCTCCAGCATCTGGATCTTGTTCTGGGTCTTCAGGGTCAAAAGCTGGATCTTCTGGCTCCTCCTGGGGTTGCTCCTGCGGCGGCGCCGAAGGGGGTACTGGTGGCTGCACCTCCAAGGGTTCTCCCTGCGGCTCCTTTTCTGGTTCATCTTCGGACAGCTCAGGGACAAGCTCCTCTGGGTCCTCCTCCTCGGACTCAGTCAGGTCTACCCACTCTTGTGGCGGTGGAGAAGGTGGGGTTGGGGTAGGCAATCTGATCCTATTGGGTCCGCCATAACCTCGTCCACCAACACGCATGCGGGCAGTGCGCTTGAAAGTCGACATCTGCAGGCCCACATCGTAAGCAAACATGAGAAACAGTTCTATTATGGGATAGATAAGTAGATATAGAAGATCTGAATTGAAATAGACAAGTATGGATGTCAAAATAGCATATATGGCAAGTATTTGAATGGAGAAAGCAAGAAAAGGTAAGCAAAATCCTTAATCACGACCAGTTCTACTCTAGGCTTGCGTCCTACGGTCAGCACGGCTCTGATACCACTTTTGTCACACCCGGTTTTAGAAACAAAACCAAGTGCTAACCATGTATGTGCCAGGATCAGTTTAACCACATACACAGCATAAACAAAAGTAAATAGCACAACCAGTACTTTACTTAAAAGTAATAACCATTATTACAGACCATAAATGTCTTTAACGAAACCGAATATATGAACGAAAACGAGTTAACTAAACGACAGCGGAAGACGACCGTGATCCACAGGCAACTGACGGATGGCACACCAGCCTAGAACTCGTCGTAATCCTGGAACTCCTGGTTAGGATCACCACAACTTCCTTCTGGATCTGAGCAGCGGTTGCAATGGATGCAACGGGTATAAAACAAGCAAGAATGAGTACATAACGCACTCAGCAAGTATTCCGTTTAGGATAAAAGTGGACTGGCTTTATAGTGGTTAGGCAAAGCAATTGCTTTTAGTTAGTCAAGTTTTAATTACTAGCAATGATTAGCATTAACCCATCCCTTTATTATAAAGACAGAGAAACATACTTAAAAGGTAAGCATAAACCATAACCATATTCATTGTCATTACCATGATCACTGTGAGCCATTCACCTTGAAGCTGAAAACTCTAATCTGTGAGGGTCCAGGCCGCTCTTGACCGTGAGCACGGCTGATATATCAGTTTTAAACACTCTCGAGAGGTTGTACAACTTTACCCACAAGTCATGATTCCCATTGTGCCCGAGGTTTGCAAAGCCCCATTTATTCATACCTTAGATGAATCGGCAGGGTTTCATTACGAGACCTTTACAAAGAATTCCTAGAGTTGTGGCCCACTCGTTACAGGTTACTCCAGTTAACTAAAGATATGAGAGTTCCGTTCCAAAGGGTGACAGATAAAACTGCACCACATTGGCAAAGGGCAAAGTCCCATATCCCCCAGACCCCTCATACGCCATTTTTCAGGAAAGTAAGCCAAAACTCTAGTTCATCTAATTAATCAGTCAAGCCCAGTGCCCATGTGAGTCTTGTGGTTGTACTGTTTTCCTGGGTGGTCGCTCGGCGAACCGATCCTTAGGGCGAAGCACTTGAGCAAAACCAACAAAACATGCTCAAGCCTCCATGATGTTAAAACCAAACTTTTATCATCAGGTTCATCATTACTTGACCATCATTAACAACATAAGTAAAGTGAGTTGAGCGGAAGCAATTAATTTACAACATCACAGCCCTCCCAGGTTATAAAACATGTAAAAGTATATGAGGCTAGTCATCCTTAGTAGGAGTATGCAAAATTTAGGCTCTAGATCATGTGATTAAAGTAAATAGGACATAGGTCAAAGAATACTTGCCTTCCTCAGCAAAAGCTTGCTCAGGAACTTCCCAAGATGGATTATCGACAAACTCGGACGGAACGTCGGCTACACGTTGCATACATACAAGCAATGAGCATTACTTGACTAAAACAGTACACCAAACATCATAAACAGAAGTTAAAAAGGTTTTAGAATTGATCTACACTTTATTACGATTCCGTAGGTTCAAGAATCGTTCAAATCGGAGTTAAAACGCAAAAGATATGCATAAAATAAGATTAAGGGCTTAAAATAAAGAGAATTTGAAACTCCAGGGGCTAAACTGCGAAAACCTGGACCTTTCCGTAAATAAATAGGACTGCGGGTTAATTTAGAAGAAGTTCAGGGTCTTTCTCGCAAAACCTCCGCGCTGACCAGGCTTGACCAGGATCGCGGGTTGATTTCCCAAAAACTCAGGGTCTAAACCGTAAAGCCAGGGACCTAAATCTAATAGATCTGGACTGCGGGTTAATTTTCAGAAACCCCAGGGACTCTTTAGCAAGAAACCCGGCGCTGACCGGTATCTGACTCCGGTCTCGCGGTCTGGACCGTTGGATCCAGATCGGATGGTTCTGGTTAGATCAGACGGAGGGGAAAAGAGTCCGGCGACGGGGTCGACCGGCGGCGACCTTCGGGCGCGGCGGAAGTTCGCCGGAGGAACGCGAACTCCGCGGCTCCGGGGCCTAGGGCTAGAGGGACCGGGCGCACGGGCGAGCGGGCGGTGGTGCGAAGCGGCCGGAGGGGTTCGGGTGGCGGGGCATCGACCGGAGGCGGCGTGCGACGGAGCGGGGTGGTGGAGCGACTCCGGCGAGAAATTGCCGTCGGTGTAGGGCGCTATTGAGGACGGAATTGGGTTAGTTAGCTTCCATACCTCAATGCGAAGGCGCTGGTGTGGGTGTGGACCACGGTGAGGCGGCAACGGCGGTCGGCGACGTGAGGCGACGTCCGCGGCTCTCTGCGTGGACCGGCGGCGGCGCGGTGGGCAACTATGGCGGTCTAGGGCTTGGGCGTTCGATGGCTAGGGCCTCGGGGTGGCAGCCTTTATAGCCCGGACGCCGAGGCTTGCGGAGGGGGAAAAGGGAAGGCGGCACAAGGCAAGGAAGGTCCGGGCTTCGGACTCTGTCCGTGTCCGTACTGCGCACGGCGCGGGCGAGGACCGGGAAAGGAAAGTGCGGGCGCGGGAAAGGAAGGGCGAGGCGGTCGCGTGACCCTCGGGCGAGGTCGGGTGCGGGGCGGGGTACGGGACCGAGGCCACTGCGCGGGGACTTGCTCCGTCGGCGTCGGACCGAGAAAAGAAAGGGAGAGAGAAAGAGATGACAGGCGGGACCCGCTGGCAGTGAGAGGGAGAGGAGAGGCGCGGGTCGGGCTGCCTGGCGCGCAGGCCGGTCGGCGCGGACTGGGCCGAGGGGCGCGCCGTGGGCCGGGCGGAGAGAAGGAGAAAGAGGGGGGAAGAGCTGGGCCGGCTGGGGGAGTGGGCCGCGCGGGGGAGAGAAGAAGGATGAGGGGAGTTGGGCCGGCGGCGGTTTGGGCCCAGAGAGAGGAAGAGAAGGAAAAGAAATTTTCCTGAGTTGTTTGAAATTTGAGAAATTTTGGAGAGATGCAAATGATTTTGAATTCAAACTTTGAACACTGCAAATCACCCAATAAAAATATGCAAGGGCATGAATGCTCACACATGTGGTTCCTAGGTTTTATTTTAGTTGATTAATATTTGAAATAAACAAAGCACTATAGTGTCATGCATAAATAAATCAAACCCTAGCAAAATTAACTTAGTTTTAGAAAAGATTTTTCATATAACAAAGATTAGGGTGTTACAGACGGGCCTGGCCTAGTAAGGATGGCAATGCATTTGTAGCCGAAAGGCATCTCCTATCATCACGGGGAAAAAATTACCAATGAAAAAACCCGAACTCATGTGGATTTTCTTTTATTTTTAATCCTTTTTTTTTAAACTATTTCCAAAAAGGGGCCGCGTTAGGTACTTAGGTCACGGCAAAAAACAAAGACAGATTTACATATTTTTCCAGAAGTTTCTGATGCCATAAGCAAAAGATTTCAGGCTGCTCAAAAGACCTGTGTTCGTGGATTCCTCAAGCTTTGGATTGTCTTCTCTGCATAACACGGCATAAAAGACAAAAAATTACCATTGGTGTCCAAAGTTGACATTTAAAAAACAAAATTTGTACTTTTCCAGGCTATACAGAACAAAAGAAAACAGCTTAGGTTCCATTATATCTATGACACTGCATACAGGCAATGAAATATGTCCTTTGTGAACTATGATGGACAGGCAGTCTCAAAAAAATAATATGGGTGGGCTGTGCATTGTAATACAAGGCTTATATAGCTGAGGCAAACCTAGTTCGTGGTCACGAACCTGAATTCTGGGTCATCCAAGAACCTGAATTCTGGGTCAAGTCAGTCAGAAACTAACTGGTTCAGTCTTTCATGTAAAATCTACCAAGTCACAAGGTTCACTATGTGGCATAAAACTGTTCTCTCAAATATCAGAATTGAAGTAACTCCACAATGACTAGGAATAAATTAGTTGAATCAGTCACTGGCACAAATTGATGGAATGTTAGCTCGGTGTGGCAAAGCCATATTATTTCTAGGGAATCCATGAACTGCATGTCACCAGTTTGTTAATAGTGTTGTAAAACATACGGACTCTGTCCTAGAAGGAAAGGAGAAGGAGGAATCCTAATCCTAGTCCGTTTGTATGTGGGCTCAAACCGAAACTCTTAGGCCTTGGCAGGACTATATATACGTGGGAGCTCTATGTTGTAATCACCAATATTCAGATGAATAAAGAATAGTCTCCCTATCTTGTGTATACGTTCTACTATTTTCATCTACTATGTGATCATGAGAGACGGAGAGGGGAAGGTCCTAACCGTTGACGACATGTTTTATAACACGTTATCAGCACGACAAGCTCTTAGTCGACATCGCCGTTGAAGCCGCCGCCGATCTTCGGCACCGACGCTCGTGCCGACGACGTCCCGCCGCGACTACTTCGACGACGTCGCCATCCCCGACGTTGTTAGCGGAACGGATCTGCTACCTCTACCTGCAACTAATCTGCACTGCATCGACATGTACCGTCATCAAGCAGATAGACCTACGACAATGCCAAACGCCCTACGCGGTATGTATCTACTAACCACTGCCCTACGCGGCATGTGACGTAGATCAAATTGCCATCCTCTTCAAGGTACGAAAGAATCACAACCATCAAGTAGGGTTGATGTTTTGATGTAATATAATTTTTCTACGTGTAGTAGATTGACGTACAAGCAGTACGTAATGCAAGGGGTATACGAACGGTGCGTATAGATACACATGCAGATATCATGTGTATTACAGCTTGTACGCCACTATATACGAGAATTTTGTCCCTACGGTCAGAAACCGATTGCATCTAGGGCTGAATAAATAAATACTGGGCTCCGGAAGATTAAAAGGAAAGAAAATTGTCGGCTCGCAAGACCGACGGAGCATAGGGTGCATCATCGGCATGAAGTCCGACTAATCCTAAACTGAACGGCATGAAGACCGAACTCTCATATGAATCTAGGGTTAATTTAATTAAATAATGGGAATTTGGCAACAACGATATATTTCGTGGACTCCAGCTTGTAGCTTATATACACTTCTAGTATTGTTCTTGGACTCCTAGCTAGCAGCTTGGATTATTATATGTACGCATCGATCTGGTACTGTATTGCTGCTCTGCACAAGCTCCGTCCGTACACGGGTATTTTCATTGCACACCAGTGAAACTAGTACCAGCAAGCAGTCGGTAGCTCGCCGCACGAGCGCCGCCGCACATGCACACGCAGTGCACGATGCCCGCTACAACACGGCCGCATGCAAGTCGGCAACTCGCTGAACGACTTCTCACCTCTCCCAAGCATCGCGGCCTGCATGCCGCCTCCGACGCACCCACAGCCAACATGAACGTGCATTTGTATACATACTCGTGACATAAAGCCGATCATGCACGATCGCCATGTTTATCATCCATGACGTAGCCTGAATGCGTCACTGTTGTCATCATGATATATATACAATAGTCATGAATTTGATTGGGCTTGCACCGCCCCTTCTTGGTGTACTCAGCTCGTTGCAGTACATCAAACTACGTCATGAGTACTGTATGTGCCATCAATGAATCGATGTCGGTCGCCATTGCCATGCATTGGCTCGAAGCCAAGAATGATTTGCTTCCAATACATTGTATGCATGAGCAATAGATTGGTCTAGGGCCAAGCAGCCTAAGATCAGGGGGTGAGTTAATATGAGATTTGCTCAATGGAGACTAACCCAATTGATGGGATGAATAATTATGGAGGATGATGGATAACACACTTATAATGATTTGGGATTCATGAAGATAAGGCATTAAGAAAATTTTGCATTGAATGGCAATTAGAAAATTCCAGAAGAAATTCCATGTAAATTTAAATGTTGCGTATTTGATACATTTGAAGTGTATAGTCTATTTTTATGAGTACTTGGATCAATTTGTTTTGGCTAAACAAAAAGAAGCTAGATAATGAAATAAGTTTTCTAAACTATGTGCGAATCAGGGGGAGAACATCCTTGACTTTGTAGGAATACTGAATATTCTTTATTGAACTTTATGTATTCTAGCTCGCTGCATATAACATAAAACTTCATCATAGCATACATGAATGGGCCTCCACTTGTAGTTGGAGATACATGAATTTGAATTATTAAAAGCCCATGATAGGGGATATTTTTTGAAGTATGCTATTAAAGATCTAATATTGGCATTAGGGGGAGAGAAAGCTTATTTTGAATGCCAAATATTATTTCCATAGAAAAAAAATGGTCTTAAGAGAAAATATTCCTCAAAGCTTGAAGTAGGAATATTATCACGCACTAAGTCACACTAAGTCACACAATAGTTTGACTAATGCTCTTGTGAAGCATGTAGCAGAGCATATGCCAGATATTTTTGGAATGAGAGGAGTAACTTGAAGTTATAAACCAGAAGTTGTTTTTATTAGTAGTAAACTAAATGTTGTATACCATCAAACTAAAATCTACAGGGACGCCTGTGGTTATAGTTTAGTGTATACTTGTTAAATAGAAATAAAATGAAACTCCTCCATTCTCATGAAGAGAACGCCTCATGAAGAAGGTTAAGCACCTCATGAAGAGGATCATCATAAAGATGAAATCCAACACACTAAGCGCGCGCATCATTAGTGTTGGATATGCAGAACATATCATCTCTTGATTGGGAAATGACAAAGAGATAGAATAATCTCACATTGTGAGAATATTGGGAGAAAATTATAGTTGTCGACAACACTACCTCTATAATTGCAATGTTTCTCTTATGAGAACCTGGATCCGGAAAACAAAGTCCATGGCAAAATCGCATGTAGCGATTATATCGGGTCAATGAAAGCAATTGAGGTTGAATCTCCTACTTAGAAGAAATAAATGTTCTGCTATATCTCTGGCAAATGAAACAAATGAATATTAAATATGCAGTTAATAAGTGGTTTATGAAAATCCATATAATTCCTGAAGAATATAAATCGCAACATATACTAAGTATTAAAGTCTATATTCCTGAATGAATATTCAAGTCTCAAGAAGAGCATATCCTTCAAGGAATTAATCTAGGAAGGATAGAATTAATCCAGGAAGGATTTACCAGTCTTGAATGAACACCATTTATCTTTGATGTGAATTTAGACCCGAGAGAGAAAGAAAATGAGGAATCTTAAACGCCTTGAAGGTCTCATCCAAACACTTAGAAAGTGTATGAAAAGCTAGCAATGAAGTGATGATATCCTCTAAATACCATAAAAGGTATAAGAATAATGGTGGTTTTGGCAATTGAATTATCCCCTCAATATCAAATGCAAGGCTGAATTTATTATTTAGTGCTACAATCAAAATCTTGAAGATTTGTAAACATAAAATTTAGAAATCCACTAAGGAATAATAATAAGTATCCAAACTCTATTATAAGTTTGATACACTATCTAGATGATATTGAATATTAATTTATTTACCCCTATAATCCTCTGAAATGATTTATTACTCTGAAGAATAATATTTATTTGTTTTGCACAGTTAATAAGTGGTCATTATGCATGAAGCATATTGCTCTTGTTTCTACCCATACAATTCATAGAAGAATTATGAGCCAACTTTTGAAAGATATAGTATTGTGGTACTGCATACCATTAGCTACTTTACACACGTTTATGAAAAAGTGTGGTTTGAACAATGAAGTTTAAAGTTTGGCTTTATGAGGGGGAGCTTATTTTATTGAATCTACCTTGAAGGTAAACCACTAGGATTACAAAGATCAAGTAGATCATATTTGCTAAAATACTCAAGTTTATGCATAGATCATGAAGATCAATATCTATTTATGAAGAATAGAATATCCAGAAGCTTATATGACCAAGAAGGTTCAATGTTGTACTCTTTTTTCCTATGTGAGTTTTTACTTGAAGGTTTCTCACATAAGGTTTTTAACGAGACAACATGTGCAATGCAATTAACGAATGTGATGTACTCTTTTCTCCAATAACCGTTTTTTGCCACTGGGTTTTCGGATGGAGTTTTTAATGAGGCATATGCATATCGTGGTAATCGCCCAAGGGGGATTGTTGTAAAACATACGGACTCTGTCCTAGAAGGAAAGGAGAAGGAGGAATCCTAATCCTAGTCCGTTTGTATGTGGGCTCAAACCGAAACTCTTAGGCCTTGGCAGGACTATATATACGTGGGAGCTCTATGTTGCAATCACCAATATTCAGATGAATAAAGAATAGTCTCCCTATCTTGTGTATACGTTCTACTATTTTCATCTACTATGTGATCATGAGAGATGGAGAGGGGAAGGTCCTAACCGCTGATGACATGTTTTATAACAAATAGCAATTCTCTAGCTAAGCCCAAGGGAAGATTCATCTTCCACAGACTGAATTAACCAATTGTACACACTAAACGTCAGAAGTAGTCCTCTTGCTAAGTCCAATTAGTTGATCATACCAAAAGAACTAAACCATACAGGAACCCAGTCGAACAAAAGGTGCATAAATTAAGTTGCATAAATTAATTAAGTCAAGTGGAAAGCCTCCCCCGATGTCATTGCATTCGCGGGGTGCAAGTGTGTGACAAAATAAGTCCGTGATGTAAATGACGAGATATATCTAAATATAAAAGCATCACATCAACCATTTTCATTCTAAAACATGCATAGTCCTTAAGAAGGTAAATACAACATATATAAATCACACACATGACACTCGTCACAAAGATTCTCAAGTCCATAAACCACTAATATAGATAAAAAGATAAGGATCATGTCTCATGAGATACATCCATCAAGTCACAGTCACAAAGGTCTCATCTCATATATGATACACAGATATGTCAGCACAAGCCACTCCCGTTTTTACCGTAAAAAGACACTCGGAGTCCAAGACGTCACACAAACATCAGTGCAAGTGGGGAGTTGGACACTCGGGGTCCAAGGTGTCATAGGAACATCAGTGCAAGTGGAGAGTTGAACATATTGGTCAGGATCCAGCAGCAGGTCTTCGAAACCAACCGTCAACATGTTGTGCACAGCACTAGGGTTCCCTCAATATCCCCAGAATGTCCACCGGATGGTGGATGGATAATCAAGCTTGCTTCATTCTCACAAATTGAGCAACGACCTGCTCTCAAAGACACCATAAAAAACAAGATATGAAATGTCAGGAATAAAAATTTTTGACAAGAACAAGAAAATTTACCAAAGAAGTAACTACTAAAAGCTCTCTTTAAAGTCAGAATATTTAGGCTGCTATGTCTGTTATGTCAAGGATTAAGGAATACTTCAACATGATTTATGTCAAGGATTAAGGAATACTTCAACATGATTTAGCTCCAGATGACATTTTAGATAGCTGGCTCTAAACCTTTTGGAGGTCAAAGATTAAGCTAGGTGGGCCTTTGTGCTCATGCTTGGGTACTTGGTCTTGAAATAGGATGCCCAAAGCCCTGATGAAATGCAACGCCATCCCATCACAATCTCTACGCTTGATCACAAATTTGCTATGCAACTTAGTCATACTGCTGTCCCTGATATAACATGATAGTTTTGGCAGTTTGGGTTCATAATTGAGTTCATATAACATTGCGATGATGTAGAGAAAAAAAACTACACCAATGAGCTTTGCCGCTTATCTTACCTATTACTATACTCCTAAAGTTATATACCACGCCACCTCTCTCAAAACACTGTATATCAACATTGCACATACTCAGAACACTGTTCCCACAACAGTGGCCTCATCAGCACTGCCTGATCGGCGGGTACGCCTGCGCTTTCACCCCCAGCGCCTTGTTCGCGCGCCCAATCTTCTCGAATCAATGAAGCCCGCTGACCCTACCGCCTCCTCTTTCGATCCTTCTTCTCCCTCCCGTCGGTCTCACCCTGCAGCCGCTCCCAGATCCAGACTCCCTCCCCACGTCACCCTCCTTCCCTCTCCACGTTTAGCTCATAATTACCAGGAGCGAAAAGAGGAGGGTGGAGAGGTTGTGAAGAGAAAGCGGAGTAGAGAGTTAGTACACTTTGCTAAGGACACCCCAAGAACAGCAGAACATGCCTCCAACTCCAAGAGAGGAGATGGAGATGAAAAGGAAGTGAAAGGAGTGGCAAATAGGAGTTGAGGCACAGGAGGAATCAGATGGAACTAGTGGCTTGATATTAGTGCAAGAGGGTTTCGCTTAGATAGGCAATTCAGTTTAAGTTAAATGAGCAGTGGGCTGAGCATCATCTCCCGCTATTGACCTTTTTTTTACTATATACTACCCCATCCATCCCAAATTGTACGTCGTTTTGGCTATTCTATATAACAAAAGGTGTATAACTATAAAAACCAAAACAACCTACAATTTGGAACGGAGAGAGTCTATGGCAACTCCTTGGGCTCATGGTTACTCCCTCCGATGAAAAAAATATAAGTAGTTTTAGGTCTGTCCTGAGTCTTTTTTTTTGTTGTGATCATCAATAGCAAAAAAAAAAATATATATATAAATAGTTTTCCGACATAAGGTTGATGTTATATTGTTACTAGATCCATCATGAAAAGGCAATTACATAATATGTAGAGACAAATCTATTGAAAATGTTGTATTTTAAAGGAACTGGCGGTCAAATTTCACCTTGTAGACCAATTTGATGTCCTAAGCGGCTTATGTTTGTGATCGGTCGGAGTAATAAACATAGTGGTTCCTATCAATGCTAGTATTCTCATTTATGCATATTGAATCTTTAGTTGTAGGAACGAGGGATCACCAGTATATAAGTGATTATTTATAGGTCTGCATCTGGACTGCTTCAATGGAACAACTTTAGGCCCCCAAAATTCAGCGAAGAACAGTTTGCCCTCAGTTTGTGGCAAGGTATCATCATATTCTCTCACCAGAAAGTTGGCATGATACAGTTTTGAGTTGTCATTGTAAGAGGACCCCGAAGATTCCATCACTCCGCAGATAATGTCAAGTTGGCATCTCAGTTCCTGCAACAAGACAAAGGTTGAGAATATTTCAGCAGGCCGGTGAAAGCGCAGTTGCCAAGTCATGAAGTCAAGTTGAGTCGCTATTGTACTAACTTACCAACTTAGACTACCAGATCATTACTAGTCAGTGTTCAAAACAGGGGACGTAACACAACAATTAGAGCATGGTGCAACAACTAAAACAACAGATTTTGGTGTTCAAACGCAACGCAGCAACAACTAAAACCACAAGCTGGTATTGTGGAAACATGAATTAGAGGAGAATAACATCACAGGACTGCTGCGGACATATGACCTAGTAGTAGCCCAGTATGATTATATCATTATAATACAAACAAAGCAGCACAAGCACATAACAAATAAGTAGGCCACTAACAAAAAATGGCTACTCTACGATACAATGCTAATAGACAGCAGAAGTCACTAACAGGAAAGAAATAATCACAATGACATAGCCAGCTGCCAGAAATATATTATATTAAAGTACTAACCACTAACCATCGACTAGTGAGCTCTAACCAGCAAAAGTACCAAGTGGCTAAGCTGTTAACAAGTCACAGGGCAGAGGGCACATGTGCGCAGCAACAAGATATACATGGATAGAGTACAACAAAGAGAAGAGTGCAAAACACTATCAAAACTTTGTGAAAAGAAGGTTCACGGGAGGGGGACGGAAGATTTTTACCCAAGGATGCTGGCAGCAGTATTCATGTAGCAATTTATTCAGCTCCTTGCGAACAAAGGTCAGACTGTCCCTGAACGATGGCGTCTCCCTGGACATAAATAGCGACGCAGATTGGCCCATCACCAGTGAATCAGATGGAGGGAATGTCCCTAGTGAGGAAGTGAAGCAGATGGATGGAACACCTCCAGTGAGGCAAATGAGAACAAGCGGCGGGGAGGAGGCTTCGTATCCTTTTGCGCTGACATTGGCACCACATAGCTGCGGACAAATTGGTTAAGCAGGTCCCATTCAGCATCAAGGATCCTGCGACCAGGTGTATGAAGCATGCTCCACACGCTGGTGAGCTTTTGTTTGGACATAGCCATGAGGAACGATGCAAACGCAGCATGCTGGGGGTGTTTGGCAGCCTTAGTTGCATCAACAAAAAGCGTGTTGTTGTTGCATGCTGTTTCTTGTGTGCTTGGAGATTCATCATCCTCTGCATCAAGAAAGGAAGAGACATTGCAACCCGAACTGTTGATGTGGTACAAGGCCTCATGCTCGGACTTGTAGATGGGACGCGAGATAGCAACAAGACCATCAAGAGAACGGGACACCAAGCGGGACAAGTGTCTGGTGCTGATGATTTCTTGGGGGCATTCAACCTCTGGACCATAGGCAATGTCGTACCAGATGGTGCTAAAGATGATGTTGGACACAAGGTCCATTCGGCCATAGCAGTGACCAGCCATGAGAAGAGCACGAAGGAGGCGGGCGCTCCGAGCGCTAATGGGCAGCCTAGCAAGCGCCTTGATGTAGAAGGCATGGATGGTGTCCAGCAGGCACATCTTTAAGGATAGTATGTGCTCACACGGGTGAGCATCGTAATCAACCTCCATTTCACCATCTTGCTCTTTCGATCTGCCAATGATTGACTGGAGGGGACAATTGGCTATCCTGCTAATCATGTGTTCATCCACGAATGTTGGCTCTGAGAAGTATTGGAGGTCTTCATGACATGGGTTGCCCCTTTCTACCAAGATACGGGCAACAACACCTTCTTCCTGAAGGGAGGCTGAGAAGAGCAATCGGCGAGGTTCAGTACACCTGAAGCTTATGTTGACCTGCGGGGGATTTGGCGGCCATTGCTGGGCAAGTAGGTCCCTGATATCCAAGATGTCACCCTGGCTGAGCATCTTCTTGCTTTGCACCGTGGCCAGGATAGGTGACAGCAGGCCAGCGGGGTACTGGGCAGTCATGAACCCTGCCAGGACGTCTGGTGCGGGATTCCTCGCTTGGAGCGCCACGGCCCTG
The DNA here is from genome assembly GCA_022530915.1 of Paspalum notatum. Lineage (NCBI taxonomy): Eukaryota > Viridiplantae > Streptophyta > Magnoliopsida > Poales > Poaceae > Paspalum > Paspalum notatum. Next base: position 13,079,589 of record CM039688.1, read on the forward strand.
AATGCGGCCTTCATCTTGCCACCGTCAGGGAGCTGGCATCGCTTTTCCGAAGATGGTGGCAAACGGTCGTAGTGGACGAGCTTGATGGCGACAGGTAGGTCGTGGCATGCTAGGGAGAGGTAGCACCGGGCCTGTGTGCTGCTGAGGTACCCGAAGTAAGCAGTCATGAATGAGCAGAGGCCGGCGTAGGACTGGCTGGCGATCTGAAACCACCCGCAGGTCTTCGGCTCGAATGGCGGCGGTGGCGGCTGCTGCTCCCCTGGCGGCAGGGGCAGCAGGGCGATGGCGTTGAGGATGATGTTGCTGACGGGGTTAGCAAGGCCGAAGCAGAGGCCGCCCGCGTAGATGCAGCTGACGAGGTCCGGCATCTCCTTGAGGGGCAGCCGCTCCGACGCGGCTACGTAGAATTTCTCGATGTTGGAAGCGATCTTGACGTACTTTGTGACGTCGTCGATGGGAGGCTGCTTCTCCCCATAGAAACATGATAACCTCCCTTTCCCCCAGTCGGGAAGGGCTCGTAAGAAGGTCGACATTCGCTGATGTGCTAGAGTTTGCAGACGGCGGATTGGGGGATTTTTCGCTGATGTGCGGCACAGGGGAGAAAGGGGTGGTGGCAGAGGGAGCGGCAGCGCATATACTCCTAATATAATCGGCCTGATGGGCCATGCCAAATGGGCTGGCCCCCGTCGTAAGTAGGTCATGACCCCCGTCTACCCCTGGACTGCTGCTGACTCTTTGATTTGTTTCCTTCATCCCAGCACTTTCTTTGGGTCATGACCTTGCATGCGCCGCCGCCTCCTCTCCCTCCCGTACGACGCGTCTTCCCCGCCCACTAGAGTTTTGCCAGTTGCCACCATGGCGGCCGCCCGGAGGCTCCTCTCCCGTCACGGCTCCTGGTCCTCCCTCTCGGCGCTCCTCTACCGCGGTGCTATCCCAGAGCAATCGCTGCTGCTGCTGCGCCCGGCCGTCTTCGCGGTGGCCTCCCGCGCGCCTCGGCTTCCCGCGCAGGCACGGAGATGGCGCCGCTGTTCCCCAGGTGCGACTACGAGCACTGGCTCATCGTGATGGACAAGCCCGGCGGGAGGGCACCAACAAGCAGCAGATGATCGACAGCTACATCCAGATCCTTCCTAAGGTCCTCGGATGGTACGTACGACGCGTTATCCACCCACCCGCCGAGGCACCATCGTCCTATTCCCCCTGGTAAGACCGTAAGGTTGCCGTAGTTCCCCTTTCGAAGTTGAGGAGTGGGGTACATTGGGTAAACAAAATCTGACATTTTTTTCCTTTTGTGATGCAGCGAGGATGAGGCGAAGAAGAATATATATTCCAAGCAAATTGATTCGAAGAAGCTCAAGGGTTCGTTGAATCTATGCTCTATGATGTGATTATTACTTCACTGCCCTTTTTTTTTTTTGGGCTAAATTCGTCCTGATAGCTATCTGATGCAATTGAAGGGACAGGGTTTAGTTTAACAGCTCACACTCTTGAGTCTTGATGTTTATGAGTGCAGGATATAGTGTGCCCCACGCCATTCTCTCCTCCTGTTAGAAGAGTGACAGCTACAATGATGAGAAGGAATGGCATTTGCAAAGATTGGTTACAGTGGCACTACATGTTTTATGATTTTCAGTCTGTTTATGAATTTGAAGGAATACCATATGTTTCGCTGTTGGTAATCTCAAGTGGCAATACCTGCTCAAACTTTCTCTGGTCCTTCTGCAGAACCCAGCACAGCCTCCGATGAAGGAACAAACCGAACAGATTGATCATGTGTTGCACAGCGAAGTGCGTTCGATAACCAAGTACATCCAGGTTTTTTTTTTGAATGGTTTAGTTGTAATTGTGAATTGTAATACAAATCTGTGGGCCGTTTGCAGGTGAAAAACGGGAGCATGATCAAGCTGACGCATGAGAAGATGGAAAGTATCAGTTACACACCGGTGATGTGCCCTATGGGCTCAAGCAGCAGTCAGCAGTCCGTCACCAGGTTTTGTTGATTCAATAAAGTGGACTGTCCTTTAGATCTCATAAGGTAGTTCAACTGTTTTGAGTTTATTAGTGATTCTTGTCAGAAAAAGGCTTTATTGTTGTTGTAGTGATTCTTGTCAGAACGTGATTCTCTGTGTTAAATATATCTTAAGCACAGCGGTAGACTTGTTAAATCGTCAAACAATTTTTCTTCTTCTTTGATTTGATGGATTGCAGATTTAAGGGTATATAGGGGCATCGGGCACTAGCTGACTGTTAGCAGGTCAAATTATTCTGTCCATTTTGCCATACTTAAATACCTTAATATTATTCTGTCCGCTGCCACTGCCTACAGCGGATGAAGATCTACTAAACCTTAATTTTATTCTGTCCGCTGCTTCTTGTGGTTCAGAGTTTGATTGGGATGCTTGCAGCATTAGTCCATAGGTTCAGTGGAATTTGTGTATCGTAAATTGATGCCATGGGGGGCGCCGTGCACACCGTGGTGGCACCGATGGATCGAGTGCGTCAAGCTACTGCTGCACGCCGGACGGCAAAGCCGCACTGCTGGGCAGGGCATGCAGGTTTCTGGTTTAACATTTATCTTAACATAGGTCCTTTCAGAACTGCCAACCATGCTTTTTATTCAGAGTGAGTAGCCTGAGACAGATGTTCAGTTATTGAACCATCTAGGCGCACAAAGAATGGTCAGTTTGTTCACTGGATCGCAGTCACCATGCTGGTTGTTATGTATTTACCACTAAAGCCTAGGTCTGTGTCCTCTTCTTTCACCAGCTCTTGCATTTGATCATTTGATGTGCTTAGTTGAATTGATTACACAAACCTTGCATTTTTTAAATTAAAGTTAAAGTTGTGTGTACCATCAATGCAAAGGCATGCCTTCAGAATTATATAAGAGGGTGTAATGCTTATCTTCAACTTATTCTTCACTCATATGCAGCTGCAGTGGCATACTATATTGGTCAGCCTTACTTCAAGAGAAGAGAGTGTGTCGTTCTTGCCTGCATTTAGCCATCTATTTCATCTATACCAAAATCCCTACCTGTAACAGAAAAAACAATTTACCCATCTTTGGCACAGTGACGTGTTTGCAGTTCTGATGTCCTTGCTACTCCGATCAGCAGCAACAACTTGCATGTTTTCACAAGTGCTTAGTCCTCATGATCAAATATTCAAATACCATTAGTTGCGTATACATATTTTAAATTCCTTATTCCTTTGCATGATCACTAATGCCTCAACACACATCGGTCCTTCAAATATTATTAGCTGACTGTATAATTGAACTGAAGCTGAAATCATAGTGTGGTTTGGTTGATACTTTAGACGCTGATCATTACATATTTGTGCATCCTTTAATGTCAGTTGCCCTATAATTATGGTGTTGCATTGAAACTCCAAAACCAAATGCCCACTATTATTACTATTATATGTGATTTAGGATGCACATATGCTACATACCCGCATCTCATTTGTACAGTAACAATGCCATGCCATGGACTCTAAATGTAGTTATGCAAACCGTCTTCATCGTTCTGTTTTTGTTTTGCCATTTCCTTTTCATTGTTTCCTATCCTGAAAGCTTTAATTTACATGTCTCAATCTTCGTTATACATATTTGTACAGTTATGACATGGGCATATCCATTGGCCTCAAAAGCAGCACACCATCGATTAGCATAGGTCCAGGCCGCCTATGCTCCTGGCTATGGGGCTACAGGCCACCTCCACCCTCGATCCTCCCCTCCACGGAGGCGCGCTATCCCGGGCTAACCTGAGCGCTGGCCCTCGCCGCCGGTGTAGCCACATGCTGGCCTGAATCGCCTGTTGCCACCAAGGACGAAAGCTCACACCATCTCAGATATGTTACAAGATGAACACGATTACCCTACTACACTAGGTAGATCAAGTCGTATAGAAAAAAGGGCACAGCTACGCTGCAAGCAGCCGACACGCTGGCCACAAGCGGCAACGCCGCGAGCATTTCTAGTCATAGCTAAAACTAGACATATGCTCTTTCCCAGAAGCGGGTAACCATTAGAACAAGTTGGACGAAGGATTAGTATGCCTCCCGGTTCCTGATAATTCATGAGCTAGCATCAGTCATCAGCCAAACATGCTTGTAGCCTGCTGATATACAAAAGGCTTGCTGATACAATTACCATTATAAGAATTTATTTTGGTTATTATTGTGCGCAAGAAACTTTCAGAAAAGAGGGTTAATAATGCACTCCAAATGCAGAAAAGCCACGGTATAAGCAGCCGGGCCTGGCCTAGTAAGGATGGCAATGCATTTGTAGCCGAAAGGCGTCTCCTATCATCAGGGGGAAAAAATTACCAATGAAAAAACCCGAACTCATGTGGATTTTCTTTTATTTTTAATCCTTTTTTTAAACTATTTCCAAAAAGGGGCCGCGTTAGGTACTTAGGTCACGGCAGAAAACAAAGACAGATTTACATATTTTTCCAGAAGTTTCTGATGCCATAAGCAAAAGATTTCAGGCTGCTCAAAAGACCTGTGTTCGTGGATTCCTCAAGCTTTGGATTGTCTTCTCTGCATAACACGGCATAAAAGACAAAAAATTACCATTGGTGTCCAAAGTTGACATTTAAAAAACAAAATTTGTACTTTTCCAGGCTATGCAGAACAAAAGAAAACAGCATAGGTTCCATTATATCTATGACACTGCATACAGGGAATGAAATATGTCCTTTGTGAACTATGATGGACAGGAAGTCTCAACAAAATAATATGGGTTGGCTGTGCATTGTAATACAAGGCTTATATAGCTGAGGCAAACCTAGTTCGTGGTCACGAACCTGAATTCTGGGTCATCCAAGAACCTGAATTCTGGGTCAAGTCAGTCAGAAACTAACTAGTTCAGTCTTTCATGTAAAATCTACCAAGTCACAAGGTTCACTATGTGGCATAAAACTGTTCTCTCAAATATCAGAATTGAAGTAACTCCACAATGACTAGGAATAAATTAGTTGAATCAGTCACTGGCACAAATTGATGGAATGTTAGCTCGGTGTGGCAAAGCCATATTATTTCCAGGGAATCCATGAACTGCTTGTCACCAGTTTGTTAATAGTGTTGTAAAACATACGGACTCGTCCTAGAAGGAAAGGAGAAGGAGGAATCCTAATCCTAGTCCGTTTGTATGTGGGCTCAAACCGAAACTCTTAGGCCTTGGCAGGACTATATATACGTGGGAGCTCTATGTTGTAATCACCAATATTCAGATGAATAAAGAATAGTCTCCCTATCTTGTGTATACGTTCTACTATTTTCATCTACTATGTGATCATGAGAGACGGAGAGGGGAAGGTCCTAACCGCTGATGACATGTTTTATAACACGTTATCAGCACGACAAGCTCTTCGTCGACATCGCCGTTGAAGCCGCCGCCGATCTTCGACACCGACGCTCGTGCCGACGACGTCCCGCCGCGACTACTTCGACGACGTCGACATCCCCGACGTTGTTAGCGGAACGGATCTGCTACCTCTACCTGCAACTAATCTGCACTGCATCGACATGTACCGTCATCAAGCAGATAGACCTACGACAATGCCAAACACCCTACGCGGTATGTATCTACTAACCACTACTCTACGCGGCATGTGACGTAGATCAAATTGCCATCCTCTGCAAGGTACGAAAGAATCACAACCATCAAGTAGGGTTGATGTTTTGATGTAATATAATTTTTCTACGTGTAGTAGATAGACGTACAAGCAGTACGTAATGCAAGGGGTATACGAACGGTGCATATAGATACACATGCAGATATCATGTGTATTACGGCTTGTACGCCACTGTATACGAGAATTTTGTCCCTACGGTCAAAAACCGATTGCATCTAGGGCTGAATAAATAAATACTGGGCTCCGGAAGATTAAAAGGAAAGAAAATTGTCGGCTCGGAAGACCGACGGAGCATAGGGTGCATCATCGGCATGAAGTCCGACTAATCCTAAACTGAACGGCATGAAGACCGAACTCTCATATGAATCTAGGGTTAATTTAATTAAATAATGGGAGTATGGCAACAACAATATATTTCGTGGACTCCTGCTTGTAGCTTATGTACACTTCTAGTATTGTTCTTGGACTCCTAGCTAGCAGCTTGGATTATTATATGTACGCATCGATCTGGCACTGTATTGCTGCCCTGCACAAGCTCCGTCCGTACACGGGTATTTTCATTGCACACCAGTGAAACCAGTACCAGCAAGCAGTCGGTAGCTCGCTGCACGAGCGCCGCCGCACATGCACACGCAGTGCATGATGCCCGCTACTGTCTCCTCGAGCAACACGGCCGCATGCAAGTCGGCAACTCGCTGAACGACTTCTCACCTCTCCCAAGCATTGCGGCCTGCATGCCGCCTCCGACGCACCCACAGCCAACATGAACGTGCATTTGTATACATACTCGTGACATAAAGCCGATCATGCACGATCGCCATGTTTATCATCCATGACGTAGCCTGAATGCGTCACTGTTGTCATCATGATATATATACAATAGTCATGAATTTGATTGGGCTTGCACTGCCCCTTCTAGGTGTACTCAGCTCGTTGCAGTACATCAAACTACGTCATGAGTACTGTATGTGCCATCAATGAATCGATGTCGGTCGCCATTGCCATGCATTGGCTCGAAGCCAAGAATGATTTGCTTCCAATACATTGTATGCATGAGCAATAGATTGGTCTAGGGCCAAGCAGCCTAAGATCAGGGGGGTGAGTAAATATGAGATTTGCTCAATGGAGACTAACCCAATTGATGGGATGAATAATTATGGAGGATGATGGATAACACACTTATAATGATTTGGGATTCATGAAGATAAGGCATTAAGAAAATTTTGCATTGAATGGCAATTAGAAAATTCCAGAAGAAATTCCATGTAAATTTAAATGTTGCGTATTTGATACATTTGAAGTGTATAGTCTATTTTTATGAGTACTTGGATCAATTTGTTTTGGCTAAACAAAAAGAAGCTAGATAATGAAATAAGTTTTCTAAACTATGTGCAAATCAGGGGGAGAACATCCTTGACTTTGTAGGAATACTGAATATTCTTTATTGCACTTTATGTATTCTAGCTCGCTGCATATAACATAAAACTTCATCATAGCATACATGAATGGGCCTCCACTTGTAGTTGGAGATACATGAATTTGAATTATTAAAAGCCCATGATAGGGGATATTTTTTAAAGTATGCTATTAAAGATCTAATATTGGCATTAGGGGGAGAGAAAGCTTATTTTGAATGCCAAATATTATTTCCATAGAAGAAAAATGGTCTTAAGAGAAAATATTCCTCAAAGCTTGAAGTAGGAATATTATCACGCACTAAGTCACACAATAGTTTGACTAATGCTCTTGTGAAGCATGTAGCAGAGCATATGCCAGATATTTTTGGAATGAGAGGAGTAACTTGAAGTTATAAACCAGAAGTTGTTTTTATTAGTAGTAAACTAAATGTTGTATACCATCAAACTAAAATCTACAGGGACGCCTGTGGTTATAGTTTAGTGTATACTTGTTAAATAGAAATAAAATGAAACTCCTCCATTCTCATGAAGAGAACGCCTCATGAAGAAGGTTAAGCACCTCATGAAGAGGATCATCATAAAGATGAAATCCAACACACTAAGCGCGCGCATCATTAGTGTTGGATATGCAGAACATATCATCTCTTGATTGGGAAATGACAAAGAGATAGAATAATCTCACATTGTGAGAATATTGGGAGAAAATTATAGTTGTCGACAACACTACCTCTATAATTGCAATGTTTCTCTTATGAGAACCTGGATCCGGAAAACAAAGTCCATGGCAAAATCGCATGTAGCGATTATATCAGGTCAATGAAAGCAATTGAGGTTGAATCTCCTACTTAGAAGAAATAAATGTTCTGCTATATCTCTGGCAAATGAAACAAATGAATATTAAATATGCAGTTAATAAGTGGTTTATGAAAATCCATATAATTCCTGAAGAATATAAATCGCAACATATACTAAGTATTAAAGTCTATATTCCTGAATGAATATTCAAGTCTCAAGAAGAGCATATCCTTGAAGGAATTAATCTAGGAAGGATAGAATTAATCCAGGAAGGATTTACCAGTCTTGAATGAACACCATTTATCTTTGAAGTGAATTTAGACCCGAGAGAGAAAGAAAATGAGGAATCTTAAACACCTTGAAGGTCTCATCCAAACACTTAGAAAGTGTATGAAAAGCTAGCAATGAAGTGATGATATCCTCTAAATACCATAGAAGGTATAAGAATAATGGTGGTTTTGGCAATTGAATTATCCCCTCAATACCAAATGCAAGGCTGAATTTATTATTTAGGGCTACAATCAAAATCTTGAAGATTTGTAAACATAAAATTTGGAAATCCACTAAGGAATAATAATAAGTATCCAAACTCTATTATAAGTTTGATACACTATCTAGATGATATTGAATATTAATTTATTTACCCCTATAATCCTCTGAAATGATTTATTACTCTGAAGAATAATATTTATTTGTTTTGCACAGTTAATAAGTGGTCATTATGCATGAAGCATATTGCTCTTGTTTCTACCCATACAATTCATAGAAGAATTATGAGCCAACTTTTGAAAGATATAGTATTGTGGTACTGCATACCATTAGCTACTTTGCACACGTTTATGAAAAAGTGTGGTTTGAACAATGAAGTTTAAAGTTTGGCTTTATGAGGGGGAGCTTATTTTATTGAATCTACCTTGAAGGTAAACCACTAGGATTACAAAGATCAAGTAGATCATATTTGCTAAAATACTCCAGTTTATGCATAGATCATGAAGATCAATATCTATTTATGAAGAATAGAATATCCAGAAGATTATATGACCAAGAAGGTTCAATGTTGTACTCTTTTTTCCTATGTGAGTTTTTACTTGAAGGTTTCTCACATAAGGTTTTTAACGAGACAACATGTGCAATGCAATTAACGAATGCGATGTACTCTTTTCTCCAATAACCGTTTTTTGCCACTGGGTTTTCGGATGGAGTTTTTAATGAGGCATATGCATATCGTGGTAATCGCCCAAGGGGGATTGTTGTAAAACATACGGACTCTGTCCTAGAAGGAAAGGAGAAGGAGGAATCCTAATCCTAGTCCGTTTGTATGTGGGCTCAAACCGAAACTCTTAGGCCTTGGCAGGACTATATATACGTGGGAGCTCTATGTTGCAATCACCAATATTCAGATGAATAAAGAATAGTCTCCCTATCTTGTGTATACGTTCTACTATTTTCATCTACTATGTGATCATGAGAGACGGAGAGGGGAAGGTCCTAACCGCTGATGACATATTTTATAACAAATAGCAATTCTCTAGCTAAGCCCAAGGGAAGATTCATCTTCCACAGACTGAATTAACCAATTGTACACACTAAACATCAGAAGTAGTCCTCTTGCTAAGTCCAATTAGTTGATCATACCAAAAGAACTAAACCATACAGGAACCCAGTCGAACAAAAGGTGCATAAATTAAGTTGCATAAATTAATTAAGTCAAGTGGAAAGCCTCCCCCGATGTCATTGCATTCGCGGGGTGCAAGTGTGTGACAAAATAAGTCCGTGATGTAAATGACGAGATATATCTAAATATAAAAGCATCACATCAACCATTTTCATTCTAAAACATGCATAGTCCTTAAGAAGGTAAATACAACATATATAAATCACACACATGACACTCGTCACAAAGATTCTCAAGTCCATAAACCACTAATATAGATAAAAAGATAAGGATCATGTCTCATGAGATACATCCATCAAGTCACAGTCACAAAGGTCTCATCTCATATATGATACACAGATATGTCAGCTCAAGCCGCTCCCGTTTTTACCGTAAAAAGACACTCGGAGTCCAAGACGTCACACAAACATCAGTGCAAGTGGGGAGTTGGACACTCGGGGTCCAAGGTGTCACAGGAACATCAGTGCAAGTGGAGAGTTGAACATATTGGTCAGGATCCAGCAGCAGGTCTTCGAAACCAACCGTCAACATGTTGTGCACAGCACTAGGGTTCCCTCAATATCCCCAGAATGTCCACCAGATGGTGGATGGATAATCAAGCTTGCTTCATTCTCACAAATTGAGCAACGACCTGCTCTCAAAGACACCATAAAAAACAAGATATGAAATGTCAGGAATAAAAATTTTTGACAAGAACAAGAAAATTTACCAAAGAAGTAACTACTAAAAGCTCTCTTTAAAGTCAGAATATTTAGGCTGCTATGTCTGTTATGTCAAGGATTAAGGAATACTTCAACATGATTTATGTCAAGGATTAAGGAATACTTCAACATGATTTAGCTCCAGATGACATTTTAGATAGTTGGCTCTAAACCTTTTGGAGGTCAAAGATTAAGCTAGGTGGGCCTTTGTGCTCATGCTTGGGTACTTGGTCTTGAAATAGGATGCCCAAAGCCATGATGAAATGCAACGCCATCCCATCACAATCTCTACGCTTGATCACAAATTTGCTATGCAACTTAGTCATACTGCTGTCCCTGATATAACATGATAGTTTTGGCAGTTTGGGTTCCTAATTGAGTTCATATAACATTGCGATGATGTAGAGAAAAAAACTACACCAATGAGCTTTGCCGCTTATCTTACCTATTACTATACTCCTAAAGTTATATACCACGCCACCTCTCTCAAAACATTGTATATCAACATTGCACATACTCAGAACACTGTTCCCACAACAGTGGCCTCATCAGCACTGCCTGATCGGTGGGTACGCCAGCGCTTTCACCCCCAGCGCCTTGTTCGCGCGCCCAATCTTCTCGAATCAATGAAGCCCGCTGACCCTACCGCCTCCTCTTTCGATCCTTCTTCTCCCTCCCGTCGGTCTCACCCCGCAGCCGCTCCCAGATCCGGACTCCCTCCCCACGTCACCCTCCTTCCCTCTCCACGTTTAGCTCATAATTACCAGGAGCAAAAAGAGGAGGGTGGAGAGGTTGTGAAGAGAAAGCGGAGTAGAGAGTTAGTACACTTTGCTAAGGACACCGCAAGAACAGCAGAACATGCCTCCAACTCCAAGAGAGGAGATGGAGATGAAAAGGAAGTGAAAGGAGTGGCAAATAGGAGTTGAGGCACAGGAGGAATCAGATGGAACTAGTGGCTTGATATTAGTGCAAGAGGGTTTCGCTTAGATAGGCAATTCAGTTTAAGTTAAATGAGCAGTGGGCTGAGCATCATCTCCCGCTATTGACCTTTTTTTTACTATATACTACCCCATCCATCCCAAATTGTACGTCGTTTTGGCTATTCTATATAACAAAAGGTGTATAACTATAAAAACCAAAACAACCTACAATTTGGAACGGAGAGAGTCTATGGCAACTCCTTGGGCTCATGGTTACTCCCTCCGATGAAAAAAATATAAGTAGTTTTAGGTCTGTCCTGAGTCTTTTTTTGTTGTTGTGATCATCAATAGCAAAAAAAAATATATATATAAATAGTTTTCCGACATAAGGTTGATGTTATATTGTTACTAGATCCATCATGAAAAGGCAATTACATAATATGTAGAGACAAATCTATTGAAAATGCTGTATTTTAAAGGAACTGGCGGTCAAATTTCACCTTGTAGACCAAGTTGATGTCCTAAGCTGCTTATGTTTGTGATCGGTCGGAGTAATAAATGTAGTGGTTCCTATCAATGCTAGTATTCTCATTTATGCATATTGAATCTTTAGTTGTAGGAACGAGGGATCACCAGTATATAAGTGATTATTTATAGGTCTGCAGCTGGACTGCTTCAATGGAACAACTTCAGGCCCCCAAAATTCAGCGAAGAACAGTTTGCCCTCAGTTTGTGGCAAGGTATCATCATATTCTCTCACCAAAAAGTTGGCATGATACAGTTTTGAGTTGTCATTGTAAGAGGACCCCGAAGATTCCATCACTCCGCAGATAATGTCAAGTTGGCATCTCGGTTCCTGCAACAAGACAAAGGTTGAGAATATTTCAGCAGGCCGGTGAAAGCGCAGTTGCCAAGTCATGAAGTCAAGTTGAGTGGCTATTGTACTAACTTACCAACTTAGACTACCAGATCATTACTAGTCAGTGTTCAAAACAGGGGACGTAACACAACAATTAGAGCATGGTGCAACAACTAAAACAACAGATTTTGGTGTTCAAACGCAACGCAGCAACAACTAAAACCACAAGCTGGTATTGTGGAAACATGAATTAGAGGAGAATAACATCACAGGACTGCTGCGGACATATGACCTAGTAGTAGCCCAGTATGATTATATCATTATAATACAAACAAAGCAGCATAAGCACATAACAAATAAGTAGGCCACTAACAAAAAATGGCTACTCTACGATACAATGCTAATAGACAGCACAAGTCACTAACAGGAAAGAAATAATCACAATGACATAGCCAGCTGCCAGAAATATATTATATTAAAGTACTAACCACTAACCATCGACCAGTGAGCTCTAACCAGCAAAAGTACCAAGTGGCTAAGCTGTTAACAAGTCACAGGGCAGAGGGCACATGTGCGCAGCAACAAGATATACATGGATAGAGTACAACAAAGAGAAGAGTGCAAAACACTATCAAAACTTTGTGAAAAGAAGGTTCACGGGAGGGGGACGGAAGATTTTTACCCAAGGATGCTGGCAGCAGTATTCATGTAGCAATTTATTCAGCTCCTTGCGAACAAAGTTCAGACTGTCCCTGAACGATGGCGTCTCCCTGGACATAAATAGCGACGCAGATTGGCCCATCACCAGTGAATCAGATGGAGGGAATGTCCCTAGTGAGGCAAGTGAAGCAGATGGATGGAACATCTCCAGTGAGGCAAATGAGAACAAGCGGCGGGGAGGAGGCTTCGTATCCTTCTGCGCTGACATTGGCACCACATAGCTGCGGACAAATTGGTTAAGCAGGTCCCATTCAGCATCAAGGATCCTGCGACCAGGTGTATGAAGCATGCTCCACACGCCAGTGAGCTTCTGTTTGGACATAGCCATGAGGAACGATGCAAACGCAGCATGCTGGGGGTGTTTGGCAGCCTTAGTTGCATCAACAAAAAGCGTGTTGTTGTTGCATGCTGTTTCTTGTGTGCTTGGAGATTCATCATCCTCTGCATCAAGAAAGGAAGAGACGTTGCAACCCGAACTGTTGATGTGGTACAAGGCCTCATGCTCGGACTTGTAGGTGGGACGTGAGATAGCAACAAGACCATCAAGAGAACGGGACACCAAGCGGGACAAGTGTCTGGTGCTGATGATTTCTTGGGGGCATTCAACCTCTGCACCATAGGCAATGTCGTACCAGATGGTGCTAAAGATGATGTTGGACACAAGGTCCATTCGGCCATAGCAGTGACCAGCCATGAGAAGAGCACGAAGGAGGCGGGCGCTCTGAGCGCTAATGGGCAGCCTAGCAAGCGCCTTGATGTAGAAGGCATGGACGGTGTCCAGCAGGCACACCTTTAAGGATAGTATGTGCTCACACGGGTGACCATCGTAATCAACCTCCATTTCACCATCTTGCTCTTTCGATCTGGCAATGACTGACTGGAGGGGACAATTGGCTAGCCTGCTATCCATGTGTTCATCCACGAATGTTGGCTCTGAGAAGTATTGGAGGTCTTCATGACATGGGTTGCCCCTTTCTACCAAGATACGGGCAACAACACCTTCTTCCTGAAGGGAGGCTGAGAAGAGCAATCGGCGAGGTTCAGTACACCTGAAGCTTATGTTGACCTGCGGGGGATTTGGCGGCCATTGCTGGGCAAGTAGGTCCCTGATATCCAAGATGTCACCCTGGCTGAGCATCTTCTTGCTTTGCACCATGGCCAGGATAGGTGACAGTAGGCCAGCGGGGTACTGGGCAGTCATGAACCCTGCCAGGACGTCTGGTGCAGGATGCCTCGCTTGGAGCGCCGCGGCCCTGAATGCGGCCTTCATCTTGCCACCGTCAGGGAGCTGGCATCGCTTTTCTGAAGATGGTGGCAAACGGTCGTAGTGGACGAGCTTGATGGCGACACGCAGGTCGTGGCATGCTAGGGAGAGGTAGCGCCGGGCCTGTGTGCTGCTGAGGTACCGGAAGTAAGCAGCCATGAATGCGCAGAGGCCGGCATAGGACTGGCTGGCGATCTGAAACCACCCGCAGGTCTTCGGCTCGAATGGCGGCGGCGGCGGCTGCTGCTCCCCTGGCGGTAGGGGCAGCAGGGCGATGGCGTTGAGGATGATGTTGCTGACGGGGTTAGCAAGGCCGAAGCAGAGGCCGCCCGCGTAGATGCAGCTGACGAGGTCCGGCATCTCCTTGAGGGGCAGCCGCTCCGACGCGGCTACGTAGAATTTCTCGATGTTGGAAGCGATCTTGACATACTTAGTGACGTCGTCGATGGGAGGCTGCTTCTCCCCATGGAAACATGATAACCTCCCTTTCCCCCAGTCGGGAAGGGCTCGTAAGAAGGTCGACATTCGCTGATGTGCTAGAGTTTGCAGACGGCGGATTGGGGGATTTTTCGCTGATGTGCGGCACAGGGGAGAAAGGGGTGGTGGTAGAGGGAGCGGCAGCGCATATACTCCTAATATAATCGGCCTGATGGGCCATGCCAAATGGGCTGGCCCCCGTCGTAAGCAGGTCATGACCCCCGTCTACCCCTGGACTGCTGCTGATTCTTTGATTTGTTTCCTTCATCCCAGCACTCTCTTTGGGTCATGACCTTGCATGCGCCGCCGCCTCCTCTCCCTCCCGTACGACGCGTCTTCCCCGCCCGCTAGAGTTTTGCCAGTTGCCACCATGGCCGCCGCCCGGAGGCTCCTCTCCCGTCCCGGCTCCTGGTCCTCCCTCTGGGCGCTCCTCTACCGCGGTGCTATCCCAGAGCAATCGCTGCTGGTGCTGCGCCCGGCCGTCTTCGCGGCGGCCTCCCGCGCGCCTCGGCTTCCCGCGTAGGCACGGAGATGGCGCCGCTGTTCCTCAAGTGCGACTACGAGCACTGGCTCATCGTGATGGACAAGCCCGGCGGGAGGGCACCAACAAGCAGCAGATGATCGACAGCTACATCCAGATCCTCCCTAAGGTCCTCGGATGGTACGTACGACGCGTTATCCACCCACCCGCCGAGGCACCATCGTCCTATTCCCCCTGGTAAGACCGTAAGGTTGCCGTAGTTCCCCTTTCGAAGTTGAGGAGTGGGGTACATTGGGTAAACAAAATCTGACATTTTTTTCCTTCTGTGATGCAGCGAGGATGAGGCGAAGAAGAATATATATTCCAAGAAAATTGATTCCAAGAAGCTCAAGGGTTCGTTGAATCTATGCTCTATGATGTGATTATTACTTCACTGCCCTTTTTTTTTTGGGCTAAATTCGTCCTGATAGCTTTCTGATGCAATTGAAGGGACAGGGTTTAGTTTAACAGCTCACACTCTTGAGTCTTGATGTTTATGAGTGCAGGATATAGTGTGCCCCTCGCCATGCTCTCCTCCTGTTAGAATAGTGACAGCTACAATGATGAGAAGGAATGGCATTTGCAAAGATTGGTTACAGTGGGACTACATGTTTTATGATTTTCAGTCTGTTTATGAATTTGAAGGAAGACCATATGTTTCGCTGTTGGTAATCTCAAGTGGCAATACCTGCTCAAACTTTCTCTGGTCCTTCTGCAGAACCCAGCACAGCCTCCGATGAAGGAACAAACCGATCAGATTGATCATGTGTTGCACAGCGAAGTGCGTTCGATAACCAAGTACATCTAGGGTTTTTTTTGAATGGTTTAGTTGTAATTGTGAATTGTAATACAAATCTGTGGGCCGTTTGCAGGTGACAAACGGGAGCATGATCAAGCTGACGCATGAGAAGATGGAAAGTATCAGTTACACACCGGTGATGTGCCCTATGGGCTCAAGCAGCAGTCAGCAGTCCGTCACCAGGTTTTGTTGATTCAATAAAGTGGACTGTCCTTTAGATCTCATAAGGTAGTTCAACTGTTTTGAGTTTATTAGTGATTCTTGTCAGAAAAAGTCTTTATTGTTGTTGTAGTGATTCTTGTCAGAATGTGATTCTCTGTGTTAAATATATCTTAAGCACAGCGGTAGACTTGTTAAATCGTCAAACAATTTTTCTTCTTCTTTGATTTGATGGATTGCAGATTTAAGGGTATATAGGGGCATAGGGCACTGGCTGACTGTTAGCAGGTCAAATTATTCTGTCCATTTTGCCATACTTAAATACCTTAATATTATTCTGTCCGCTGCCACTGCCTACAGCGGATGAAGATCTACTAAACCTTAATTTTATTCTGTCCGCTGCTTCTTGTGGTTCAGAGTTTGATTGGGATGCTTGCAGCATTAGTCCATAGGTTCAGTGGACTTTGTGTATCGTAAATTGATGCCATGGGGGGCGCCGTGCACACCGTGGTGGCACCGATGGATCGAGTGCGTCAAGCTACTGCTGCACGCCGGACGGCAAAGCCGCACTGCTGGGCAGGGCATGCAGGTTTCTGGTTTAACCTTTATCTTAACATAGGTCCTTTTAGAACTGCCAACCATGCTTTTTATTCAGAGTGAGTAGCCTGAGACAGATGTTCAGTTATTGAACCATCTAGGCGCACAAAGAATGGTCAGTTTGTTCACTGGATCGCAGTCACCATGCTGGTTGTTATGTATTTACCACTAAAGCCTAGGTCTGTGTCCTCTTCTTTACTTGGTTCTCTTTGTTAGTTGTTTTGGTTCAGCTAACAATCTGAATATTATGTGCCCGTTGAGCTTATTTAACCTGCACTGCATTTCAATATATGCTACTCCTAACCACCTCCTTAATTGTCTTGGTTAAGTGTCTTAAGCTTGCCTCTACATTGAGTAAACTAGAGTGAGTAGAGTAGCATCATATTGATTCTGGCTTGCTTTGATCATTGTGATCGCCAAATTTAGTTACTTGCTTTGTTTATGTTTTTCCCCCTATTCGCCACAGTCAACTGCCGTTGTCTTCTAAGCAATATACATATATATAGGCTAGGCTATACTTCAGTTAATCCTACCTTACCCTGCAAGCATGGCGATTTATGAAGCCACTGCAATTGTTCTCCACCAGTTGTGCTTAATAAAGTGATCCCTGTACTGTACTGCAACCGTACTAATTTATCAAAATTATAAACTACAACAATTCTTACACTTTTCTTTGAAAGGAAACCATTCTTACACTTACTGAATTACCAACTTATAAATTTATACTATCCTCGTATGCCTTTCACCAGCTCTTGCATTTGATCATTTGATGTGCTTAGTTGAATTGATTACACAAACCTTGCATTTTTTAAATTAAAGTTAAAGTTGTGTGTACCATCAATGCAAAGGCATGCCTTCAGAATTATATAAGAGGGTGTAATGCTTATCTTCAACTTATTATTCACTCATATGCAGCTGCAGTGGCATACTATATTGGTCAGCCTTACTTCAAGAGAAGAGAGTGTGTCGTTCTTGCCTGCATTTAGCCATCTATTTCATCTATACCAAAATCCCTACCTGAAACAGAAAAAACAATTTACCCATCTTTGGCATAGTGACGTGTTTGCAGTTCTGATGTCCTTGCTACTCCGATCAGCAGCAACAACTTGCATGTTTTCACAAGTGCTTAGCCCTCATGATCAAATATTCAAATACCATTAGTTGCGTATACATATTTTAAATTCCTTTCAGGGCCGTGCCGGCAAAAACCGAGGCCCTGTACGAAACCATTGAATAAAGGCCTTTTCTCACCAAAACACTTGAAAATAGAACTATATAACAATATAAATGGCGTAATGTATTATATAAAATGGAATTTATCAAAAAACAGGCATACCTATTCGATTCTCGTATAAATTTTACTTGAACAACTTCATTCTCTTAGTGTTCCTTGAAATAAATTCTTCAATGATATGCTCATATTCTATCTTGTCCAGCAGTCCACTCTCAAGAGCTATTGTGGCTAAATCAGTAAGTCTTTGTTGTGTCATTGTGGAACGCAAGTAGGACTTCAATAGTTTCAGTTTAGAAAAGCTCCGCTCCGCTGATGCAACCGTCACAGGAATGGTCAATAGAACTCTGTATGCAATACTTGCATTAGGAAAAGAATCATGTCGCTTTAGAAACTTTAGAATTTCCACAGCCAACATCTCTACTAAACCCAAGAAGTTCCCATTGCTATCATCATACAACTTACTGTTACATCCACGAAAGGCTAGATTATGCTTGGCAAGAAATTTTACAATGCAAACAATTCTGAACAAAACCTTTCTCCAATGGTCCTTTTCTTTCTCAAATAGCTGCTGAGCAGTTTTATCAATAGTTTCGTCCTTCCCCAATCTATTAGGCAACTCATACCAAGTGGTCATACTCAAAATATGATTAGGACTTGTCTCATGCTCTTTAAGTCTAGCGCCAAGATGTATCCAATCGTTATACCCCTCATTTGCCAACTGACCTTTACGATGCCCTTTCGTAAACAATTTACAACCAAAGCAAAAGACTCTGTCAAGTTCCTTAGAATAAACAAGCCAATCCCTATCACAAAGCTCCCCATTTGGTAGAATTCTATTATAGAATAATGCAGAAAACCTTCTAGAATATTTATCCCTAGGACCTTTCTGTACTGATAAGTCCCTTCTAGGGCCTTTTTTGCGCTAAAATATCAATCTGTTTAGAATCAAGAGAATCCCAATATCTTAGATCAAATATATCGGGCTGAAAAGAATCATTAGAATCTACAACAGGTGATGCGACCTCAACATTATTCTCTATCTCTGTCTGACCATCTATAGTACCATTGACAGCATCATTATCAGGTGTAGCCTCAATATTATTCTCTGTTTGCGTCGGACCATCCCTAGGCTCATTATTAGCATTATGATCAGGTGTGGGGCTTTGATCAAGTGAATGATTATCAGGTGTCACTTGTGTTTCTTTTACAATAAATCTATCCATAGCTCCCTTTTGAGACTGAGTTAATCTGCTATTCTTTGTTTTTTCTTATGCTTTTGGTAACCAGATTCATATTTTCTGGACCGATTGGCCGAAGACATAACGTCAATAGTTGGATCTTGAAATACTAGAATATTTAATACACATGCAAACAAGACAAATAGAATAATGAATATTCAATAAACAATTTCATTAACAATAACAAAGTTGGAAAATAATTATTAATGGTAAAGGAGACTTAGTTACGAAGGCTAAAAATGATTAATGATTAATATTTCAACTTGAAGAAAAAGATTAATTAAATATTAGCTAATCACCTGGACTGCCGACCGCCCGACCTGATGGAATATGGATCGATATCAATCGTTCACGAATGACGAATCACAATGGCCACCTGCTGCGCTGCGTCTGACTGCCGTCAGGCGTCGGCTCTCAGGCCTCGCCGTCCTCGTCGCAGCGTCGCCGCACCGTCAAGAGGGGAGCGATTGAGACGAGATCGGGAGTTACGGCGCGGAGGTGAACGAATCGTCAAGACGTCAAGTTGTCTCATCTCACGGTCAGCGCAGCGCACGACAGCAAGTAGCAGATTGGGCCTTGTCTTTTTATCTTTTAATAATACTACATGGGCTGCACTAATCAAATTTTGGGGGCCCCACAAAAATGGGGCCCTGTTCCGTCGAACAGCATGCACTGGCTTGTGCACGGCCCTGATTCCTTTGCATGATCACTAATGCCTCAACACACATCGGTCCTTCAAATATTATTAGCTGACTGTATAATTGAACTGAAGCTGAAATCATAGTGTGGTTTGGTTGATACTTTAGACGCTGATCATTACATATTTGTGCATCCTTTAATGTCAGTTGCCCTATAATTATGGTGTTGCATTCAAACTCCAAAACCAAATGCCCACTATTATTACTATTATATGTGATTTAGGATGCACATATGCTACATACCCGCATCTCATTTGTACAGTAACAATGCCATGCCATGGACTCTAAATGTAGTTATGCAAACCGTCTTCATCGTTCTGTTTTTGTTTTGCCATTTCCTTTTCATTGTTTCCTATCCTGAAAGCTTTAATTTACATGTCTCAATCTTCGTTATACATATTTGTACAGGTATGACATGGGCATATCCATTGGCCTCAAAGGCAGCACACCATCGATTAGCACAGGTCCAGGCCGCCTATGCTCCTGGCTATGGGGCTACAGGCCACCTCCACCCTCGATCCTCCCCTCCACGGAGGCGCGCTATCCCGGGCTAACCTGAGCGCTTGCCCTCGCCGCCGGTGTAGCCACATGCTGGCCGGAATCGGCTGTTGCCACCAAGGACGAAAGCTCACACCATCTCAGATATGTTACAAGATGAACACGATTACCCTACTACACTAGGTAGATCAAGTCGTACAGAAAAAAGGGCACAGCTACGCTGCAAGCAGCCGACACGCTGGCCACAAGCGGCAACGCCGCGAGCATTTCTAGTCATAGCTAAAACTAGACATATGCTCTTTCCCAGAAGCGGGTAACCATTAGAACAAGTTGGACGAAGGATTAGTATGCCTCCCGGTTCCTGATAATTCATGAGCTAGCATCAGCCATCAGCCAAACATGCTTGTAGCCTGCTGATATACAAAAGGCTTGCTGATACAATTACCATTATAAGAATTTATTTTGGTTATTATTGTGCGCAAGAAACTTTCAGAAAAGAGGGTTAATAATGCACTCCAAATGCAGAAAAGCCACGGTATAAGCAGCCGGGCCTGGCCTAGTAACGATGGCAATGCATTTGTAGCCGAAAGGCGTCTCCTATCATCACGGGGAAAAAATTACCAATGAAAAAACCCGAACTCATGTGGATTTTCTTTTATTTTTAATCCTTTTTTTAAACTATTTCCAAAAAGGGGCCGCGTTAGGTACTTAGGTCACGGCAAAAAACAAAGACAGATTTACATATTTTTCCAGAAGTTTCTGATGCCATAAGCAAAAGATTTCAGGCTGCTCAAAAGACCTGTGTTCGTGGATTCCTCAAGCTTTGGATTGTCTTCTCTGCATAACACGGCATAAAAGACAAAAAATTACCATTGGTGTCCAAAGTTGACATTTAAAAAACAAAATTTGTACTTTTCCTGGCTATGCAGAACAAAAGAAAACAGCTTAGGTTCCATTATATCTATGACACTGCATACAGGGAATGAAATATGTCCTTTGTGAACTATGATGGACAGGAAGTCTCAACAAAATAATATGGGTTGGCTGTGCATTGTAATACAAGGCTTATATAGCTGAGGCAAACCTAGTTCGTGGTCACGAACCTGAATTCTGGGTCATCCAAGAACCTGAATTCTGGGTCAAGTCAGTCAGAAACTAACTGGTTCAGTCTTTCATGTAAAATCTACCAAGTCACAAGGTTCACTATGTGGCATAAAACTGTTCTCTCAAATATCAGAATTGAAGTAACTCCACAATGACTAGGAATAAATTAGTTGAATCAGTCACTGGCACAAATTGATGGAATGTTAGCTCGGTGTGGCAAAGCCATATTATTTCCAGGGAATCCATGAACTGCATGTCACCAGTTTGTTAATAGTGTTGTAAAACATACGGACTCTGTCCTAGAAGGAAAGGAGAAGGAGGAATCCTAATCCTAGTCCGTTTGTATGTGGGCTCAAACCGAAACTCTTAGGCCTTGGCAGGACTATATATACGTGGGAGCTCTATGTTGTAATCACCAATATTCAGATGAATAAAGAATAGTCTCCCTATCTTGTGTATACGTTCTACTATTTTCATCTACTATGTGATCATGAGAGACGGAGAGGGGAAGGTCCTAACCGCTGACGACATGTTTTATAACACGTTATCAGCACGACAAGCTCTTCGTCGACATCGCCGTTGAAGCCGCCGCCTATCTTCGGCACCGACGCTCGTGCCGACGACGTCCCGCCGCGACTACTTCGACGACGTCGACATCCCCGACGTTGTTAGCGGAACGGATCTGCTACCTCTACGTGCAACTAATCTGCACTGCATCGACATGTACCGTCATCAAGCAGATAGACCTACGACAATGCCAAACGCCCTACGCGGTATGTATCTACTAACCACTGCCCTACGCGGCATGTGACGTAGATCAAATTGCCATCCTCTGCAAGGTACGAAAGAATCACAACCATCAAGTAGGGTTGATGTTTTGATGTAATATAATTTTTCTACGTGTAGTAGATAGACGTACAAGCAGTACGTAATGCAAGGGGTATACGAACGGTCCGTATAGATACACATGCAGATATCATGTGTATTACGGCTTGTACGCCACTATATACGAGAATTTTGTCCCTACGGTTAGAAACCGATTGCATCTAGGGCTGAATAAATAAATACTGGGCTCCGGAAGATTAAAAGGAAAGAAAATTGTCGGCTCGCAAGACCGACGGAGCATAGGGTGCATCATCGGCATGAAGTCCGACTAATCCTAAACTGAACGGCATGAAGACCGAACTCTCATATGAAACACGGGTATTTTCATTGCACACCAGTGAAACCAGTACCAGCAAGCAGTCGGTAGCTCGCCGCACGAGCGCCGCCGCACATGCACACGCAGTGCACGATGCCCGCTACCGTCTCCTCGAGCAACACGGCCGCATGCAAGTCGGCAACTCACTGAACGACTTCTCACCTCTCCCAAGCATCGCGGCCTGCATGCCGCCTCCGACGCACCCACAGCCAACATGAACGTGCATTTGTATACATACTCGTGACATAAAGCCGATCATGCACGATCGCCATGTTTATCATCCATGACGTAGCCTGAATGCGTCACTGTTGTCATCATGATATATATACAATAGTTATGAATTTGATTGGGCTTGCACCGCCCCTTCTAGGTGTACACAGCTCGTTGCAGTACATCAAACTACGTCATGAGTACTGTATATGCCATCAATGAATCGATGTCGGTCGCCATTGCCATGCATTGGCTCGAAGCCAAGAATGATTTGCTTCCAATACATTGTATGCATGAGCAATAGATTGGTCTAGGGCCAAGCAGCCTAAGATCAAGGGGGTGAGTTAATATGAGATTTGCTCAATGGAGACTAACCCAATTGATGGGATGAATAATTATGGAGGATGATGGATAACACACTTATAATGATTTGGGATTCATGAAGATAAGG
This sequence comes from Paspalum notatum, assembly GCA_022530915.1. Classification (NCBI taxonomy): domain Eukaryota; kingdom Viridiplantae; phylum Streptophyta; class Magnoliopsida; order Poales; family Poaceae; genus Paspalum; species Paspalum notatum. The sequence goes on from CM039688.1 coordinate 13,102,769, forward strand.
CATTAAGAAAATTTTGCATTGAATGGCAATTAGAAAATTCCAGAAGAAATTCCATGTAAATTTAAATGTTGCGTATTTGATACATTTGAAGTGTATAGTCTATTTTTATGAGTACTTGGATCAATTTGTTTTGGCTAAACAAAAAGAAGCTAGATAATGAAATAAGTTTTCTAAACTATGTGCAAATCGGGGGGAGAACATCCTTGACTTTGTAGGAATACTGAATATTCTTTATTGCACTTTATGTATTCTAGCTCGCTGCATATAACATAAAACTTCATCATAGCACACATGAATGGGCCTCCACTTGTAGTTGGAGATACATGAATTTGAATTATTAAAAGCCCATGATAGGGGATATTTTTTGAAGTATGCTATTAAAGATCTAATATTGGCATTAGGGGGAGAGAAAGCTTATTTTGAATGCCAAATATTATTTCCATAGAAGAAAAATGGTCTTAAGAGAAAATATTCCTCAAAGCTTGAAGTAGGAATATTATCACGCACTAAGTCACACAATAGTTTGACTAATGCTCTTGTGAAGCATGTAGCAGAGCATATGCCAGATATTTTTGGAATGAGAGGAGTAACTTGAAGTTATAAACCAGAAGTTGTTTTTATTAGTAGTAAACTAAATGTTGTATACCATCAAACTAAAATCTACGGGGACGCCTGTGGTTATATACTTGTTAAATAGAAATAAAATGAAACTCCTCCATTCTCATGAAGAGAACGCCTCATGAAGAAGGTTAAGCACCTCATGAAGAGGATCATCATAAAGATGAAATCCAACACACTAAGCGCGCGCATCATTAGTGTTGGATATGCAGAACATATCATCTCTTGATTGGGAAATGACAAAGAGATAGAATAATCTCACATTGGGAGAATATTGGGAGAAAATTATAGTTGTCGACAACACTACCTCTATAATTGCAATGTTTCTCTTATGAGAACCTGGATCCGGAAAACAAAGTCCATGGCAAAATCGCATGTAGCGATTATATCGGGTCAATGAAAGCAATTGAGGTTGAATCTCCTACTTAGAAGAAATAAATGTTCTGCTATATCTCTGGCAAATGAAACAAATGAATATTAAATATGCAGTTAATAAGTGGTTTATGAAAATCCATATAATTCCTGAAGAATATAAATCGCAACATATACTAAGTATTAAAGTCTATATTCCTGAATGAATATTCAAGTCTCAAGAAGAGCATATCCTTGAAGGAATTAATCTAGGAAGGATAGAATTAATCCAGGAAGGATTTACCAGTCTTGAATGAACACCATTTATCTTTGAAGTGAATTTAGACCCGAGAGAGAAAGAAAATGAGGAATCTTAAACACCTTGAAGGTCTCATCCAAACACTTAGAAAGTGTATGAAAAGCTAGCAATGAAGTGATGATATCCTCTAAATACCATAGAAGGTATAAGAATAATGGTGGTTTTGGCAATTGAATTATCCCCTCAATACCAAATGCAAGGCTGAATTTATTATTTAGTGCTACAATCAAAATCTTGAAGATTTGTAAACATAAAATTTGGAAATCCACTAAGGAATAATAATAAGTATCCAAACTCTATTATAAGTTTGATACACTATCTAGATGATATTGAATATTAATTTATTTACCCCTATAATCCTCTGAAATGATTTATTACTCTGAAGAATAATATTTATTTGTTTTGCACAGTTAATAAGTGGTCATTATGCATGAAGCATATTGCTCTTGTTTCTACCCATACAATTCATAGAAGAATTATGAGCCAACTTTTGAAAGATATAGTATTGTGGTACTGCATACCATTAGCTAGTTTGCACACGTTTATGAAAAAGTGTGGTTTGAACAATGAAGTTTAAAGTTTGGCTTTATGAGGGGGAGCTTATTTTATTGAATCTACCTTGAAGGTAAACCACTAGGATTACAAAGATCAAGTAGATCATATTTGCTAAAATACTCAAGTTTATGCATAGATCATGAAGATCAATATCTATTTATGAAGAATAGAATATCCAGAAGATTATATGACCAAGAAGGTTCAATGTTGTACTCTTTTTTCCTATGTGAGTTTTTACTTGAAGGTTTCTCACATAAGGTTTTTAACGAGACAACATGTGCAATGCAATTAACGAATGCGATGTACTCTTTTCTCCAATAACCGTTTTTTGCCACTGGGTTTTCGGATGGAGTTTTTAATGAGGCATATGCATATCGTGGTAATCGCCCAAGGGGGATTGTTGTAAAACATACGGACTCTGTCCTAGAAGGAAAGGAGAAGGTGTCACACCCAGTTTTAGAAACAAAACCAAGTGCTAACCATGTATGTGCCAGGATCAGTTTAACCACATACACAGCATAAACAAAAGTAATAACACAACCCGTACTTTAACTTAAGAGTAATAACCAATATTACAGACCATAAATGCCTTTAACGAAGTCGAGTATCTGAACGAAAACGAGTTAACTAAACGACAGCGGAAGACGACCGTGATCCACAGGCAACTGACGGATGGCACACCAGCCTAGAACTCGTCGTAGTCCTGGAACTCCTTGTTAGGATCACCACAAGTTCCTTCTGGATCTGAGCAGCGGTTGCAATGGATGCAACGGGTATAAAACAAGCAAGAATGAGTACATGACGCACTCAGCAAGTATTCCGTTTAGGATAAAAGTGGACTGGCTTTATAGTGGACAGGCATAGCAATTGCTTTTAGTTAGTCAAGTTTTAATTACTAGCAATGATTAGCATAACCCATCCCTTTATTGTAAAGGCAGTAAAACACATTAAAAAGATAAGCATGAACCATAACCATATCCATCTTCATTACCATGATCACCATGAGCCATTCACCTTGAAGCTGAAACTCTAATCTGTGAGGGTCCAGGCCGCTCTTAACCGTGAGCACGGCTGATATATCAGTTTTAAACACTCTCGAGAGGTTGTACAACTTTACCCACAAGTCATGATTCCCATTGTGCCCGAGGTTTGCAAAGCCCCATTTATTCATACCTTAGATGAATCGGCAGGGTTTCATTACGAGACCTTTACAAAGAATTCCTAGAGTTGTGGCCCACTCGTTACAGGTTACTCCAGTTAACTAAAGATATGAGAGTTCCGTTCTAAAGGGTGACAGTCAAACTGCACCACATTGGCAAAGGGCAAAGTCCCATATCCCCAGACCCCTCATACGCCATGTTTCAGGAAAATAAGCCAAAACTCTAGTTCATCTAATTAATCAGTCAAGCCCAGTGCCCATGTGAGTCTTGTGGTTGTACTGTTTTCCTAGGTGGTCGCTCGGCGAACCGATCCTTAGGGTGAAGCACTTGAGCAAAACCAACAAAACATGCCCAAGTCTCCATGTTGTTAAAACCAAACTTTTATCATCAGGTTCATCATTACTTGATCAATATTAGCAACATAAGTAAAGTGATTTGAGCGGAAGCAATTAATTTACAACATCACAGCCCTCCCAGGTTATGAAACTTGTAAAGGTATATGAGGCTATTCATCCTTATTAGGAGCATGCAAAATTAGGCTCTAGACCATGTGATTAAAGTAATTAGGACATAGGTCAAAGAATACTTGCCTTCCTCAGCAAAAACTTGCTCAGGAACTTCCCAAGATGGATTCTCGACAAACTCGGACGGAACGTCGGCTACACGTTACACACATACAAGCAATGAGCATTAACTGACTAAAACAGTACATCAAACATCATGAATAGAGGTTAAAAAGGTTTTAGAATTAATCTACACATTACTACGATTCCGTACGTTCAAGAATCGTTCAAATCGGAGTTAAAACGCAAAAGTTATGCATAAAATAATGAAAAGAGTTTAAAATAAAAGAGATTTGAAAATCCAGGGGCTAAACCGCGAAAACCAGGGACCTAACCGTGAAAATCTGGACCGCGGGTTAATTCTCAGAAAACTCAGGGACTCTTTAGCAAAAGTGCCCGCGCTGACCGGTATTGACTCCGGGTCGCGCGGCCTGGGAAGAAAAAGGAACTTTTTCCGGGTTGTTTGGAGTTTGGGAGATTTTGGAGAGATGCAAATGGTTTTGAATTCAAACTTTGAACACTGCAAATCACCCAATAAAATATGCAAGGGCATGAATGCTCACACATGTGGTTCCTATGTTTTATTTTAGTTGATTAATATTTGAAATAAACAAAGCACTATAGTGTCATGCATAAATAAATCAAACCCTAGCAAAATTAACTTAGTTTAGGAAGAGATTTTCATATAGCAAAAATTAGGGTGTTACAAACCTACCCCCCTTAAAGAAATCTCGCCCCGAGATTTTAGGATTGGCTAGCAAAGAGTTCCGGGTAATCTGTTCTGAGGTCATCCTCTCTTTCCCAGGTGGCCTCCTCTGCCGTATGGTGGCTCCACTTAACTTTGCACATCTTTATTACCCTGTTTCTGGTAGTCCTCTCTGCCATTTTCAAAATTTGGACTGGATATTCTGTATAGGTCAAATCATCCTGCACATTAAGTTCATCCTCCTGCAACTGCTCTTCAGGTACTCGCAAACACTTCTTCAATTGGGATATATGGAACACATTGTGTACCCCTGATAATCTGTCAGGCAATTCCAGTTGATATGCAACTTCTCCCTTACGGCCAATTATTTTAAAAAGCCCAATATATCGTGGTGCTAACTTCCCTTTCACTTTGAATCGGCGTAGACCACGAATAGGTGATACTTTCAAGTACACATAATCTCCTACTGCAAATTCCAAATCCCTTCGACGGTTATCCGCATAACTCTTCTGCCTGGTTTGAGCAATCCTCAAATTCTCCCGAATCATTCGTACTTGTCGTTCGGCGTCTTCTATGATTCCAGGACCAAACAACTGTTTCTCCCCAGGTTGATCCCAATGCAAGGGAGTCCTGCACCGTCTACCATACAAAGCCTGAAAAGGTGACATCTTGATACTAGCCTGATAACTATTGTTATAAGAAAATTCGGCATACGGCAAACTTTTATCCCAACTAGTACCATATTGTATTGCGCAAGCTCTCAACATATCTTCTAATATTTGGTTGGTTCTTTCTGTCTGCCCATCGGTCTGTGGATGATACGCTGAACTGAAATTTAATCTAGTGCCCATTGACTCATGCAAACGCTTCCAAAAATGAGATGTAAACTGAGTTCCACGATCAGACACAATCTTCTTTGGTACCCCATGCAAGCACACAATTCTAGACATATATAATTCAGCTAACTTGGCTCCCGAATAAGTGGTCTTGACAGGAATAAAGTGAGCAACTTTGGTTAATCTGTCCACTACTACCCATATAGAATCAAAACCACTTTGTGTACGCGGTAGGCCGACAATAAAATCCTTACCAATTTTCTCCCACTTCCACTCTGGAATCTTGAGCGGCTGTAACAATCCAGCGGGCTTTTGATGCTCAGCTTTCACCCTCTGACAAACGTCACACAAAGCTACGTATTCTGCTACTTCACGTTTCATGCCATACCACCAAAATTTCTGCTTCAGATCTTGGTGCATCTTTTCACTTCCAGGATGGATGGAGTAAGCTGTCTCATGTGCTTCCTTCAGAATTAAATCCCGTATAGATTTTATGTTCGGAACACAAATCCTATCCCCATGCCATACTGTGCCGTCGGCATCCACTCGAAATCCCGGTGCCTTGTCTAACTTGATTAACTCTTTTACTTCCTTGATCTTCTCATCATTAAGTTGTCCCTTCCTGATTTCTTGTTCCAACATAGGTTCAAACTCCATGGAGACGGTGCCTTCCGTATTATTAAAAAAACCCAAACTTAGTCGGTCGAAATCTATGGCTAACTCATCCGGCAACTCTCTTGCCCACAACAAACTGATCTGACTCTTCCTGCTCAAAGCATCTGCTACAAAATTTGCCTTGCCAGGATGGTAATGTATCTCCAGATCATAATCCTTGATTAATTCTAACCATCGTCTTTGCCTCATATTCAACTCGGTCTGGGTAAATATATACTTTAAGCTCTTGTGATCAGTATAAATATCACACTTCTGCCTGAATAAATAATGCCTCCATACTTTTAATGCATGCACCACTGCGGCTAATTCCAAGTCATGAGTTGGATAATTCTTCTCATGATCCCTCAGTTGTCTAGAGGCATAGGCAACAACCTTACCTTCCTGCATAAGAACGCATCCCAAACCTAGCCGTGAAGCATCACAATATACTGAAAAAGGCTTATGCATATCTGGAAAAGTTAGCACTGGCGCTGTGGTTAACCTCTTTTTCAACTCCTCGAAGGCTTTCTGACAAGCTGACGTCCATTGAAATTTAATATTCTTCTCTAGCAAAGCTGTCATTGGCTTAGCAATCTGGGAAAACCCCTCAATGAAACGCCGATAGTAACCAGCTAATCCGAGAAAACTCCTGATGCCTTTCACATCCTCTGGGATCTTCCAATTCTGCACTTCAAATACCTTACTCTGATCAATGGCAATTCCTCCATTGGATATGACATGACCTAGAAACTTCACCTCCTCTATCCAGAAATCACACTTGCTGAACTTCGCATAAAGTTTATGTTCTCTAAGCTTCAGCAACACTAATCTTAGATGCTCCTCGTGTTCCTCTTCGGTTTTGGAATAAATCAGAATATCATCGATAAATATCACCACAAACCTATCCAAGTATTCCATGAACACACTATTCATCATGTACATAAAGAAGGCTGGGGCATTAGTCAGACCAAAAGACATAACCGTATATTCATATAACCCATAACGACTAATGATGCTGTCTTTGGTATATCTGAAGGTCTAATTCTTAGTTGATGATATCCAGAGTGTAAATCAATCTTGGAGAAAACACAGGCATCCTTGAGCTGATCAAATAAATCTTCAATCCGGGGCAGCGGATATTTATTCTTTACTGTAACGGCATTAAGACCTCTGTAATCGACACACATTCGTAAGGTTCCATCTTTCTTTTCAGTAAGCAGTACTGGCGAGGCCCAAGGTGAAGTACTTTTGCGAATAAACCCTTTCTCCAATAGTTCATCTATTTGTTTCTTAACTTCAAGTAATTCGACACCAGATATTCTATATGCTTTCTTATAGATAGGTGCAGTTCCAGGTACTAGTTCAATAGAAAATTCAATGTCACGTTCAGGTGGCGTACCTGGCAACGAATCGGGGAAGACATCCGAAAATTCTGACACTACTCTGATGTTCTCCAAGGCTGTGGCATCAATAGCATTAACTCCTGCTTGAGGCGGGTCTATCAGAACTTCCATGTTTTCCCTGGCTGGCGTAGTCAAAGTCACTTTCCTCTCGGCACATGAGATTACCCCGTTGTATCTTTGCAGCCAATTCATTCCTAGGATAACATCTACTCCTTGTGCTTTCATAACTATTAATGATGCTGGAAAATCTACCCCCTTATTTTAATGGATGCATCATCACAAGCGAACTCGGATCGCATGTTTCCACCAGGTGAACTAACTAGCATTGTTTTTACCATCTTTATCATAGGCAAATTATACCTCTCTACATGCTGAGCAGTAACAAAGGAATGCGTAGCACCAGTATCGAATAGTACTAAGGTGGGTTGGGAGTTGACCAGGAACGTACCTACGACAGCATTTGGACCTTCCTGGGCAGCCTCCGCGGTGATGTGGTTGATCTTGGCGTGGCTGAAAGCTTGGTTGGGGGTGCCCGCCTTCGAACTCGGTTGCGGTGTCTGTTGCGGCGTCCCCCTATATGGGCATTGCTTAGACCAGTGACCTATTCCTCCGCATTTGAAGCAATTTGCACTTCCTGGTGGTACTGGCGTGCCTGTCTTCACTGGGGTACTGGTAGGAGTTGGTTGGCGGGGAGCTTGATTGTTTGAGCGCTGCATTTGGGGATTGTTCTGCTGAGACTGATAGTTCAGGCACTGATAGTTGCCATTATTGTTGTAGCGCTGGAACTGGGCTGCTGCTGTCCGGAGTTCTGTGTAGGACGGTTCTGAAAATTCTGCGACCCGGAAAACCGCGGGCGGGTGTTGCTGCTCGATTGCTGTGCCTTCTGTTTGCGCTTCTTTTCCTCCATCTCGCGACGAGTATTCTACGTCACGATAGCTCGGTCTATCAAGTGCTGGCAGTTAGGAAAGGTATGGTTCATAAGCTGATACCTGAGTGGATCAACCAAGCCTTTGAGGAAACGGTACTGCTTCTTGGGGTCGGTGTTAACCTCCTCTGGACAGTAGCGGGACAAATGTAGGAACTTGTCTCGATACTCACTGACGGTCATGGTGCCCTGGGTGAGTGCCAGGAACTCTTCTTTCTTTAGTGACATCACACCAGCTGGGACATGATGCGCTCTGAACCTCTCGGTGAACTCCTGCCAGGTAATGGTGTTGGGGTTGTTATGAGCCAAGCTGTACGATTCCCACCATTGTTGAGCGGCACCCCGTAACTGGTGAGGGCCGTAGAGGACTTTCTCCCGGTCGGTGCACTGAGCGACGTCCAGCTCCCGTTCTATTGCGCGGAGCCAGTCTTCTGCATCCATAGGATCGGCAGAGTGAGTGAACACAGGTGGGTGTCCCTTCATAAATTCTGCGCGTCTGTCTCGCGGTTGAGGCGGTGGTGGCGGGGGTGGTTGCTGCTGCGCCTGGTGCATGGCTGCCACGGCTTGACCGAGAGCTTGTATCACTTGGGTCTGGTTCATGATCAGTTGTTCCATAGTCATTGGTGGCGGTGGATTTGGGAGTCCCCCGTCTCCGCGACCTCCTCTACCTCCGCGGCCATGACCACGTCCACGTCCTGTACTCATCTGATGGACCAAATATACCATTAGTACTTATTTCCGGCCGTATATCTCATTCAACATTAGTAACCAAGACAGATGAGATAAAGATCTGAACGCATTTATGGATAGAGCAAGGCTTTCCCAAACTAACTAACTTTATTAAACTTATTAAGCATCCAACCAAAAGACTAAGTTGTGGTCATCACCCCACAACTTAAGCACTCATTACAAAGAACCAAATCATCCATAAAACACAATCATAAGCAAACGAGCACACTGTTGATCGTTCTAAGCCTAACCGAACTAACTAATCGATACTAATAGAACCTATTACAAAAGGGGTAACATCCTAGTCCTCATGATGCCGTATATAGGTCCTAACTTCTGGATCATTGTAGCGGGCCTTCTTCCTGCGCGGAGCATCAGCAGGGTCTTCTACAGGTTCTTCTTCCGCGGGCTCAACGCCATGTGCAACCCATGCTCGAAGCTTCCGGTTCTCGTACCTCACCATGTCCAACTCGTCCAAGGCGGCGTTGTAGTCGGTGTTGAGGGTAGCAAGGTACTCAATAGTAGACTCCAGGCGTGGGTTCTGTTCTGCCTCCGGGTTGGCGATCCAGGCATCAAGTCTTTCGACCGAACGGCAGGGATAGTACCGGCGTGAAGTGATGGCCATATCTTCACGGTGTGCGTGGCACAACGTCGTCAAGGCCTCCCTAGCAGCATCACTGATGGCGGCTTCATGGCTGTTGCGACGAGTAGGTGCGTGCCTGACGTGGATGTTCCGGCGGGATCCGAACTCATCCGGGATGCTGATCTCCACTGTCATGTCCCAATCATCATGTAGGACGGGATGGCGGTAGCGAGTCCCCACATAGGTGATCCAGAACTGATCGTAGTGGAGCATCTCCAGCGTCTCTCTCAGCATCCGAGGAACAGGCAGCGGGTAGTCGAACCAGCGGTGGGTAGTGGTGACCACGGGTCCAGCTTCATCGTCGTCCTCATCATCGTCCGATGGGGGCGCGTTACCAGCATCTGGATCTTGTTCTGGGCCTTCAGGGTCAACAGCTGGATCTTCTGGCTCCTCCTGGGGTTGCTCCTGCGGCGGCGCCGAAGGGGGTACTTGTGGCTGCACCTCCAAGGGTTCTTCCTGCGGTTCCTCTCCTTGTTCATCTTCGGACAGCTCAGGGACAAGTTCTTCTGGGTCCTCCTCCTCGGACTCAGTCAGGTCTACCCACTCTTGTGGCGGTGGAGAAGGTGGGGTTGGGGTAGGCAATCTGATCCTGTTGGGTCCGCCATAACCTCGTCCACCAACACGCATGCGGGCAGTGTGCTTGAAAGTCGACATCTGCAGGCCTACAACGTAAGCAAACATGAGAAACAGTTCTATTATGGGATAGATAAGTAGATATAGAAGATCTTAATTGAAATAGACAAGTATGGATGTCAAAATAGCATATATTGCAAGTATTTGAATGGAGAAAGCAAGAAAAGGTAAGCAAAATCCTTAATCACGACCAGTTCTATTCTAGGCTTGCGTCCTACGGTCAGCACGGCTCTGATACCACTTTTGTCACACCCAGTTTTAGAAACAAAACCAAGTGCTAACCATGTATGTGCCAGGATCAGTTTAACCACATACACAACATAAACAAAAGTAATAACACAACCCGTACTTTAACTTAAGAGTAATAACCAATATTACAGACCATAAATGTCTTTAACGAAGTCGAGTATCTGAACGAAAACGAGTTAACTAAATGACAGCGGAAGACGACCGTGATCCACAGGCAACTGACGGATGGCACACCAGCCTAGAACTCGTCGTAGTCCTAGAACTCCTGGTTAGGATCACCACAAGTTCCTTCTGGATCTGAGCAGCGGTTGCAATGGATGCAACGGGTATAAAACAAGCAAGAATGAGTACATGACGCACTCAGCAAGTATTCCGTTTAGGATAAAAGTGGACTGGCTTTATAGTGGACAGGCATAGCAATTGCTTTTAGTTAGTCAAGTTTTAATTACTAGCAATGATTAGCATAACCCATCCCTTTATTGTAAAGACAGTAAAACACATTAAAAAGTTAAGCATGAACCATAACCATATCCATCTTCATTACCATGATCACCATGAGCCATTCACCTTGAAGCTGAAACTCTAATCTGTGAGGGTCCAGGCCGCTCTTAACCGTGAGCACGGCTGATATATCAGTTTTAAACACTCTCGAGAGGTTGTACAACTTTACCCACAAGTCATGATTCCCATTGTGCCCGAGGTTTGCAAAGCCCCATTTATTCATACCTTAGATGAATCGGCAGGGTTTCATTACGAGACCTTTACAACGAATTCCTACAATTGTGGCCCACTCGTTACAGGTTACTCCAGTTAACTAAAGATATGAGAGTTCCGTTCCAAAGGGTGACAGTCAAACTGCACCACATTGGCAAAGGGCAAAGTCCCATATCCCCCAGACCCCTCATACGCCATGTTTCAGGAAAGTAAGCCAAAACTCTAGTTCATCTAATTAATCAGTCAAGCCCAGTGCCCATGTGAGTCTTGTGGTTGTACTGTTTTCCTGGGTGGTCGCTCGGCGAACCGATCCTTAGGGTGAAGCACTTGAGCAAAACCAACAAAATATGCCCAAGTCTCCATGTTGTTAAAACTAAACTTTTATCATCAGGTTCATCATTACTTGATCAATATTAGCAACATAAGTAAAGTGATTTGAGCGGAAGCAATTAATTTACAACATCACAGCCCTCCCAGGTTATGAAACTTGTAAAGGTATATGAGGCTATTCATTCTTATTAGGAGCATGCAAAATTAGGCTCTAGACCATGTGATTAAAGTAAATAGGACATAGGTCAAAGAATACTTGCCTTTCTCACCAAAAACTTGCTCAGGAACTTCCCAAGACGGATTCTCGACAAACTCGGACGGAACGTCGGCTACACGTTACACACATACAAGCAATGAGCATTAACTGACTAAAACAGTACATCAAACATCATGAACAGAGGTTAAAAAGGTTTTAGAATTAATCTACACATTAGTACGATTCCGTAGGTTCAAGAATCGTTCAAATCGGAGTTAAAACGCAAAAGTTATGCATAAAATAATGAAAAGAGTTTAAAATAAAAGAGATTTGAAACTCCAGGGGATAAACTGCGAAAACCAGGGACCTAACCGTGAAAATCTGGACCGCGGGTTCATTCTCAGAAAACTCAGGGACTCTTTAGCAAAAGTGCCCGCGCTGACCGGTATTGACTCCGGGTCGCGCGGCCTGGGCCGTTGGATCTGGATCGAACGGTCGGGATTAGTTCGGGCAGTGGGAGAAGGAACCCGGCGGTGGGTTGACCGGCGGCGGTCACCGCGCGCGGCGGAGGCTCGCCGGAGGGACGCGATTCCGCGGCTCCGGTGGGCTAGAGCTAGCGGGGCAAGGTGCGTGAGCGAGCGGGCGGCCGCGCGAAGTGGGCGGAGCGGCTCGGGTGGCGGCGCGCGGGCTGTTGGCGGCTGGCCACGGGCGGAGTAGAGACGGAGCTCCGGCGAGCAATTGCCGGGGCAGCGGGGCTCGATTGAGGATGAGGGTAGGCTAGATAGGTTCCTCACCTCAGGGCGAAGCTCCTGGTGTAGGGGAGGCGGCGACAGCGTGCGGCGACGTGTGGCGGGGACGGGGCGGTCCTGCGTGCACGGGTGACGGCGAGATTGAGCTCAAAGTGTCGAACCGAGATGAGATAGAAGCTAGGTCTAAGGTTTAGGCATTCTACCTTGCGGCGAAGCTTGTGGGCTTGATCTCGTCGTCGACGGCGTCTCCCCACGGCGGATTCCGGCGCGAACTCAAGATGAACTCGCGGCGAGCGGGCGCAACAAGCTAGGGCAAAAGGTCGGCTAGGGCTCGAGCTTTTGGTGCGCAGGGCATCGGGGTCGGGCGCTTTTATAGGGGCGGAGGCCGAAGCTTGCGGGAGGGGCAAGGCAAGGCGGCGCAGCTGGGCAAGTCCGGTTCGGGTCGGACTCGATGTCCGCGTCGCCCACGGCGCGCGCGAGTCAGGGAAAGGAATTTCGCGGGCGCGGAAAGGAAGGGCGGAGGCGCGGCGCGTGATCCTCGGAGCGGATACGGCGGGCGCGGGGCGGGACCAAGGCCACGGCGCAGGCACCGGCTTAAGCTCATCTCCGTCGGGCGTCGAACAGAAAAGGAAAGAGGGGAGGAAGGTGATGACAGGCGGGGTCCACCTGTCGGCGCCGGGAGAGAGGGAAGGCGCGGGCCGCCTTCCAGCTGGGCCGGCGCGCAGGCTGGGCCGCGCGGCGCACTGGGCCGGGGTGAAGAGAAGAAGGAGGAGGGAGGAAAGGGCTGGGCCGGCGACTGAAATGGGCCGAAAAAGAGGAAGAGAAGGGAAGGAAGAAAAATGAACTTTTTCCGGGTTGTTTGGAGTTTGGGAGATTTTGGAGAGATGCAAATGGTTTTGAATTCAAACTTTGAACACTGCAAATCACCCAATAAAATATGCAAGGGCATGAATGCTCACACATGTGGTTCCTATGTTTTATTTTAGTTGATTAATATTTGAAATAAACAAAGCACTATAGTGTCATGCATAAATAAATCAAACCCTAGCAAAATTAACTTAGTTTAGGAAGAGATTTTCATATAGCAAAAATTAGGGTGTTACAGAAGGAGGAATCCTAATCCTAGTCCGTTTGTATGTGGGCTCAAACCGAAACTCTTAGGCCTTGGCAGGACTATATATACGTGGGAGCTCTATGTTGCAATCACCAATATTCAGATGAATAAAGAATAGTCTCCCTATCTTGTGTATACGTTCTACTATTTTCATCTACTATGTGATCATGAGAGACGGAGAGGGGAAGGTCCTAACCGCTGATGACATGTTTTATAACAAATAGCAATTCTCTAGCTAAGCCCAAGGGAAGATTCATCTTCCACAGACTGAATTAACCAATTGTACACACTAAACGTCAGAAGTAGTCCTCTTGCTAAGTCCAATTAGTTGATCATACCAAAAGAACTAAACCATACAGGAACCCAGTCGAACAAAAGGTGCATAAATTAAGTTGCATAAATTAATTAAGTCAAGTGGAAAGCCTCCCCCGATGTCATTGCATTCGCGGGGTGCAAGTGTGTGACAAAATAAGTCCGTGATGTAAATGACGAGATATATCTAAATATAAAAGCATCACATCAACCATTTTCATTCTAAAACATGCATAGTCCTTAAGAAGGTAAATACAACATATATAAATCACACACATGACACTCGTCACAAAGAATCTCAAGTCCATAAACCACTAATATAGATAAAAAGATAAGGATCATGTGTCATGAGATACATCCATCAAGTCACAGTCACAAAGGTCTCATCTCATATATGATACACAGATATGTCAGCTCAAGCCGCTCCCGTTTTTACCGTAAAAAGACACTCGGAGTCCAAGACGTCACACAAACATCAGTGCAAGTGGGGAGTTGGACACTCGGGGTCCAAGGTGTCACAGGAACATCAGTGCAAGTGGAGAGTTGAACATATTGGTCAGGATCCAGCAGCAGGTCTTCGAAACCAACCGTCAACATGTTGTGCACAGCACTAGGGTTCCCTCAATATCCCCAGAATGTCCACCGGATGGTGGATGGATAATCAAGCTTGCTTCATTCTCACAAATTGAGCAACGACCTGCTCTCAAAGACACCATAAAAAACAAGATATGAAATGTCAGGAGTAAAAATTTTTGACAAGAACAAGAAAATTTACCAAAGAAGTAACTACTAAAAGCTCTCTTTAAAGTCAGAATATTTAGGCTGCTATGTCTGTTATGTCAAGGATTAAGGAATACTTCAACATGATTTATGTCAAGGATTAAGGAATACTTCAACATGATTTAGCTCCAGATGACATTTTAGATAGCTGGCTCTAAACCTTTTGGAGGTCAAAGATTAAGCTAGGTGGGCCTTTGTGCTCATGCTTGGGTACTTGGTCTTGAAATAGGATGCCCAAAGCCATGATGAAATGCAACGCCATCCCATCACAATCTCTATGCTTGATCACAAATTTGCTATGCAACTTAGTCATACTGCTGTCCCTGATATAACATGATAGTTTTGGCAGTTTGGGTTCATAATTGAGTTCATATAACATTGCGATGATGTAGAGAAAAAAACTACACCAATGAGCTTTGCCGCTTATCTTACCTATTACTATACTCCTAAAGTTATATACCACGCCACCTCTCTCAAAACACTGTATATCAACATTGCACATACTCAGAACACTATTCCCACAACAGTGGCCTCACCAGCACTGCCTGATCGGTGGGTACGCCTGTGCTTTCACCCCCAGCGCCTTGTTCGCGCGCCCAATCTTCTCGAATCAATGAAGCCCGCTGACCCTACCGCCTCCTCTTCCGATCCTTCTTCTCCCTCCCGTCGGTCTCACCCCGCCGCTGCTCCCAGATCCGGACTCCCTCCCCACGTCACCGGTCACCCTCCTTCCCTCTCCACGTTTAGCTCATAATTACCAGGAGCGAAAAGAGGAGGGTGGAGAGGTTGTGAAGAGAAAGCGGAGTAGAGAGTTAGTACACTTTGCTAAGGACACCGCAAGAACAGCAGAACATGCCTCCAACTCCAAGAGAGGAGATGGAGATGAAAAGGAAGTGAAAGGAGTGGCAAATAGGAGTTGAGGCACAGGAGGAATCAGATGGAACTAGTGGCTTGATATTAGTGCAAGAGGGTTTCGCTTAGATAGGCAATTCAGTTTAAGTTAAATGAGCAGTGGGCTGAGCATCATCTCCCGCTATTGACCTTTTTTTTACTATATACTACCCCATCCATCCCAAATTGTACGTCGTTTTGGCTATTCTATATAACAAAAGGTGTATAACTATAAAAACCAAAACAACCTACAATTTGGAACGGAGAGAGTCTATGGCAACTCCTTGGGCTCATGGTTACTCCCTCCGATGAAAAAAATATAAGTAGTTTTAGGTCTATCCTGAGTCTTTTTTTTTGTTGTGACCATCAATAGCAAAAAAAAAAATATATATATATAAATAGTTTTCCGACATAAGGTTGATGTTATATTGTTACTAGATCCATCATGAAAAAGCAATTAAATAATATGTAGAGACAAATCTATTGAAAATGTTGTATTTTAAAGGAACTGGCGGTCAAATTTCACCTTGTAGACCAAGTTGATGTCCTAAGCTGCTTATGTTTGTGATCGGTCGGAGTAATAAACATAGTGGTTCCTATCAATGCTAGTATTCTCATTTATGCATATTGAATCTTTAGTTGTAGGAACGAGGGCTCACCAGTATATATGTGATTATTTATAGGTCTGCAGCTGGACTGCTTCAATGGAACAACTTCAGGCCCCCAAAATTCAGCGAAGAACAGTTTGCCCTCAGTTTGTGGCAAGGTATCATCATATTCTCTCACAGAAAGTTGGCATGATACAGTTTTGAGTTGTCATTGTAAGAGGACCCTGAAGATTCCATCACTCCGCAGATAATGTCAAGTTGGCATCTCGGTTCCTGCAACAAGACAAAGGTTGAGAATATTTCAGCAGGCCGGTGAAAGCGCAGTTGCCAAGTCATGAAGTCAAGTTGAGTCGCTATTGTACTAACTTACCAACTTAGACTACCAGATCATTACTAGTCAGTGTTCAAAACAGGGGACGTAACACAACAATTAGAGCATGGTGCAACAACTAAAACAACAGATTTTGGTGTTCAAACGCAACGCAGCAACAACTAAAACCACAAGCTGGTATTGTGGAAACATGAATTAGAGGAGAATAACATCACAGGACTGCTGCGGACATATGACCTAGTAGTAGCCCAGTATGATTATATCATTATAATACAAACAAAGCAGCACAAGCACATAACAAATAAGTAGGCCACTAACAAAAAATGGCTACTCTACGATACAATGCTAATAGACAGCACAAGTCACTAACAGGAAAGAAATAATCACAATGACATAGCCAGCTGCCAGAAATATATTATATTAAAGTACTAACCACTAACCATCGACCAGTGAGCTCTAACCAGCAAAAGTACCAAGTGGCTAAGCTGTTAACAAGTCACAGGGCAGAGGGCACATGTGCGCAGCAACAAGATATACATGGATAGAGTACAACAAAGAGAAGAGTGCAAAACACTATCAAAACTTTGTGAAAAGAAGGTTCACGGGAGGGGGACGGAAGATTTTTACCCAAGGATGCTGGTAGCAGTATTCATGTAGCAATTTATTCAGCTCCTTGCGAACAAAGGTCAGACTGTCCCTGAACGATGGCGTCTCCCTGGACATAAATAGCGACGGAGATTGGCCCATCACCAGTGAATCAGATGGAGGGAATGTCCCTAGTGAGGCAAGTGAAGCAGATGGATGGAACATCTCCAGTGAGGCAAATGAGAACAAGCGGTGGGGAGGAGGCTTCGTATCCTTTTGCGCTGACATTGGCACCACATAGCTGCGGACAAATTGGTTAAGCAGGTCCCATTCAGCATCAAGGATCCTGCGACCAGGTGTATGAAGCATGCTCCACACGCCGGTGAGCTTCTGTTTGGACATAGCCATGAGGAACGATGCAAACGCAGCATGCTGGGGGTGTTTGGCAGCCTTAGTTGCATCAACAAAAAGCGTGTTGTTGTTGCATGCTGTTTCTTGTGTGCTTGGAGATTCATCATCCTCTGCATCAAGAAAGGAAGAGACGTTGCAACCCGAACTGTTGATGTGGAACAAGGCCTCATGCTCGGACTTGTAGGTGGGACGCGAGATAGCAACAAGACCATCAAGAGAACGGGACACCAAGCGGGACAAGTGTCTGGTGCTGATGATTTCTTGGGGGCATTCAACCTCTGCACCATAGGCAATGTCGTACCAGATGGTGCTAAAGATGATGTTGGACACAAGGTCCATTCGGCCATAGCAGTGACCAGCCATGAGAAGAGCACGAAGGAGGCGGGCGCTCCGAGCGCTAATGGGCAGCCTAGCAAGCGCCTTGATGTAGAAGGCATGGATGGTGTCCAGCCGGCACATCTTTAAGGATAGTATGTGCTCACACGGGTGAGCATCGTAATCAACCTCCATTTCATCATCTTGCTCTTTCGATCTGCCAATGACTGACTGGAGGGGACAATTGGCTAGCCTGCTATCCATGTGTTCATCCACGAATGTTGGCTCTGAGAAGTATTGGAGGTCTTCATGACATGGGTTGCCCCTTTCTACCAAGATACGGGCAACAACACCTTCTTCCTGAAGGGAGGCTGAGAAGAGCAATCGGCGAGGTTCAGTACACCTGAAGCTTATGTTGACCTGCGGGGGATTTGGCGGCCATTGCTGGGCAAGTAGGTCCCTGATATCCAAGATGTCACCCTGGCTGAGCATCTTCTTGCTTTGCACCATGGCCAGGATAGGTGACAGCAGGCCAACGGGGTACTGGGCAGTCATGAACCCTGCCAGGACGTCTGGTGCGGGATGCCTCGCTTGGAGCGCCGCGGCCCTGAATGCGGCCTTCATCTTGCCACCGTCACGGAGCTGGTATCGCTTTTCCGAAGATGGTGGCAAACGGTCGTAGTGGACGAGCTTGATGGCGACAGGCAGGTCGTGGCATGCTAGGGAAAGGTAGCGCCGGGCCTGTGTGCTGCTGAGGTACCGGAAGTAAGCAGCCATGAATGTGCAGAGGCCGGCGTAGGCTGGCTGGAGATCTAAAACCACCCGCAGGTCTTCGGCTCGAATGGCGCCGGCGGCGGCTGCTGCTCCCCTGGCGGCAGGGGCAGCAGGGCGATGGCGTTGAGGATGATGTTGCTGACGGGGTTGGCAAGGCCGAAGCAGAGGCCGCCCGCGTAGATGCAGCTGACGAGGTCCGGCATCTCCTTGAGGGGCAGCCGCTCCGACGCGGCTACGTAGAATTTCTCGATGTTGGAAGCGATCTTGACATACTTAGTGACGTCGTCGATGGGAGGCTGCTTCTCCCCGTGGAAACATGATAACCTCCCTTTCCCCCAGTCGGGAAGGGCTCGTAAGAAGGTCGACATTCGCTGATGTGCTAGAGTTTGCAGACGGCGGATTGGGGGATTTTTCGCTGATGTGCGGCACAGGGGAGAAAGGGGTGGTGGCAGAGGGAGCGGCAGCGCATATACTCCTAATATAATCGGCCTGATGGGCCATGCCCAATGGGCTGGCCCCCGTCGTAAGCAGGTCATGACCCCCGTCTACCCCTGGACTGCTGCTGATTCTTTGATTTGTTTCCTTCATCCCAGCACTCTCTTTGGGTCATGACCTTGCATGCGCCGCCGCCTCCTCTCCCTCCCGTACGACGCGTCTTCCCCGCAGGGCCGTGCCGGCAAAAACCAAGGCCCTGTACGAAACCATTGAATAAAGGCCTTTTCTCACCAAAACACTTGAAAATAGAATTATATAAAAATATAAATGGCGTAATGTATTATATAATATGGAATTTATCAAAAAACAGGCATACCTATTCGATTCTCGTATAAATTTTACTTGAACAACTTCATTCTCTTAGTGTTCCTTGAAATAAATTCTTCAATGATATGCTCATATTCTATCTTGTCCAGCAGTCCACTCTCAAGAGCTATTGTGGTTAAATCAGTAAGTCTTTGTTGTGTCATTGTGGAACGCAAGTAGGACTTCAATAGTTTCAGTTTAGAAAAGCTCCGCTCCGCTGATGCAACCGTCACAGGAATGGTCAATAGAACTCTGTATGCAATACTTGCATTAGGAAAAGAATCATGTCGCTTTAGAAACTTTAGAATTTCCACAGCCAACATCTCTACTAAACCCAAGAATTTCCCATTGCTATCATCATACAACTTACTGTTACATCCACGAAAGGCTAGATTATGCTTGGCAAGAAATTTTACAATGCAAACAATTCTGAACAAAACCTTTCTCCAATGGTCCTTTTCATTCTCAAATAGCTGCTGAGCAGTTTTATCAATAGTTTCATCCTTCTCCAATCTATTAGGCAACTCATACCAAGTGGTCATACTCAAAATATGATCAGGACTTGTCTCATGCTCTTTAAGTCTAGTGCCAAGATGTATCCAATCGTTATACCCCTCATTTGCCAACTGACCTTTACGATGCCCTTTCGTAAACAATTTACAACCAAAGCAAAAGACTCTGTCAAGTTCCTTAGAATAAACAAGCCAATCCCTATCACAAAGCTCCCCATTTGGTAGAATTCTATTATAGAATAATGCAGAAAACCTTCTAGAATATTTATCCCTAGGACCTTTCTGTACTGATAAGTCCCTTCTAGGGCCTTTTTGTGCTAAAATATCAATCTGTTTAGAATCAAGAGAATCCCAATATCTTAGATCAAATATATCGGGCTGAAAAGAATCATTAGCATCTACAACAGGTGATGCGACCTCAACATTATTCTCTATCTCTGTCTGACCATCTATAGTACCATTGACAGCATCATTATCAGGTGTAGCGTCAATATTATTCTCTGTTTGCGTCGGACCATCTCTAGGCTCATTATCAGCATTATGATCAGGTGTGGGGCTTTGATCAAGTGAATGATTATCAGGTGTCACTTGTGTTTCTTTTACAATAAATCTATCCATAGCTCCCTTTTGAGACTGAGTTAATCTGCTATTCTTTGTTTTTTCTTACGCTTTTGGTAACCAGATTCATATTTTCTGGACCGATTGGCTGAAGACATAACGTCAATAGTTGGATCTTGAAATACTAGAATATTTAATACACATGCAAACAAGACAAATAGAATAATGAATATTCAATAAACAATTTCATTAACAATAACAAAGTTGGAAAATAATTATTAATGGTAAAGGAGACTTAGTTACGAAGGCTAAAAATGATTAATGATTAATATTTCAACTTGAAGAAAAAGATTAATTAAATATTAGCTAATCACCTGGACTGCCGACCGCCCGACCTGATGGAATATGGATCGATATCAATCGTTCACGAATGACGAATCACAATGGCCACCTGCTGCGCTGCGTCTGACTGCCGTCAGGCGTCGGCTCTCAGGCCTCGCCGTCCTCGTCGCAGCGTCGCCGCACCGTCAAGAGGGGAGCGATTGAGACGAGATCGGGAGTTACGGCGCGGAGGTGAACGAATCGTCAAGACGTCAAGTTGTCTCATCTCACGGTCAGCGCAGCGCACGACAGCAAGTAGCAGATTGGGCCTTGTCTTTTTATCTTTTAATAATACTACATGGGCTGCACTAATCAAATTTTGGGGGCCCCACAAAAATGGGGCCCTGTTCCGTCGAACAGCATGCACTGGCTTGTGCACGGCCCTGCTTCCCCGCCCGCTAGAGTTTTGCCAGTTGCCACCATGGCCGCCGCCCGGATGCTCCTCTCCCGTCACGGCTCCTAGTCCTCCCTCTCGGCGCTCCTCTACCGCGGTGCTATCCCAGAGCAATCGCTGCTGCTGCTGCGCCCGGCCGTCTTCACGGCGGCCTCCCGCGCGCCTCGGCTTCCCGTGCAGGCACGGAGATGGCGCCGCTATTCCCCAGGTGCGACTACGAGCACTGGCTCATCGTGATGGACAAGCCCGGCGGGAGGGCACCAACAAGCAGCAGATGATCGACAGCTACATCCAGATCCTCCCTAAGGTCCTCGGATGGTACGTACAACGCGTTATCCACCCACCCGCCGAGGCACCATCGTCCTTTTCCCCCTGGTAAGACCGTAAGGTTGCCGTAGTTCCCCTTTCGAAGTTGAGGAGTGGGGTACATTGGGTAAACAAAATCTGACATTTTTTCCTTCTGTGATGCAGCGAGGATGAGGCGAAGAAGAATATATATTCCAAGCAAATTGATTCCAAGAAGCTCAAGGGTTCGTTGAATCTATGCTCTATGATGTGATTATTACTTCAGTGCCCTTTTTTTTTGGGCTAAATTCGTCCTGATAGCTATCTGATGCAATTGAAGGGACAGGGTTTAGTTTAACAGCTCACACTCTTGAGTCTTGATGTTTATGAGTGCAGGATATAGTGTGCCCCTCGCCATGCTCTCCTCCTGTTAGAATAGTGACAGCTACAATGATGAGAAGGAATGGCATTTGCAAAGATTGGTTACAGTGGCACTACATGTTTTATGATTTTCAGTCTGTTTATAAATTTGATGGAAGACCATATGTTTCGCTGTTGGTAATCTCAAGTGGCAATACCTGCTCAAACTTTCTCTGGTCCTTCTGCAGAACCCAGCACAGCCTCCGATGAAGGAACAAACCGAACAGATTGATCATGTGTTGCACAGCGAAGTGCGTTCGATAACCAAGTACATCCAGGGTTTTTTTTTGAATGGTTTAGTTGTAATTGTGAATTGTAATACAAATCTGTGGGCCGTTTGCAGGTGACAAACGGGAGCATGATCAAGCTGACGCATGAGAAGATGGAAAGTATCAGTTACACACCGGTGATGTGCCCTATGGGCTCAAGCAGCAGTCAGCAGTCCGTCACCAGGTTTTGTTGATTCAATAAAGTGGACTGTCCTTTAGATCTCATAAGGTAGTTCAACTGTTTTGAGTTTATTAGTGATTCTTGTCAGAAAAAGGCTTTATTGTTGTTGTAGTGATTCTTGTCAGAACGTGATTCTCTGTGTTAAATATATCTTAAGCACAGCGGTAGACTTGTTAAATCGTCAAACAATTTTTCTTCTTCTTTGATTTGATGGATTGCAGATTTAAGGGTATATAGGGGCATAGGGCACTGGCTGACTTATTCTGTCCATTTTGCCATACTTAAATACCTTAATATTATTCTGTCCGCTGCCACTGCCTACAGCGGATGAAGATCTACTAAACCTTAATTTTATTCTGTCCGCTGCTTCTTGTGGTTCAGAGTTTGATTGGGATGCTTGCAGCATTAGTCCATAGGTTCAGTGGACTTTGTGTATCGTAAATTGATGCCATGGGGGGCGCCGTGCACACCGTGGTGGCACCGATGGATCGAGTGCGTCAAGCTACTGCTGCACGCCGGACGGCAAAGCCGCACTGCTGGGCAGGGCATGCAGGTTTCTGGTTTAACATTTATCTTAACATAGGTCCTTTCAGAACTGCCAACCATGCTTTTTATTCAGAGTGAGTAGCCTGAGACAGATGTTCAGTTATTGAACCATCTAGGCGCACAAAGAATGGTCAGTTTGTTCACTGGATCGCAGTCACCATGCTGGTTGTTATGTATTTACCACTAAAGCCTAGGTCTGTGTCCTCTTCTTTACTTGGTTCTCTTACTTTGTTAGTTGTTTTGGTTCAGCTAACAATCTGAATATTATGTGCCCGTTGCGCTTATTTAACCTGCACTGCATTTCAATATATGCTACTCCTAACCACCTCCTTAATTGTCTTGGTTAAGTGTCTTAAGCTTGCCTCTACATTGAGTAAACTAGAGTGAGTAGAGTACCATCATATTGATTCTGGCTTGCTTTGATCATTGTGATCGCCAAATTTAGTTACTTGCTTTGTTTATGTTTTTCCCCCTATTCGCCACAGTCAACTGCCTTTGTCTTCTAAGCAATATACATATATATAGGCTAGGCTATACTTCAGTTAATCCTACCTTACCCTGCAAGCATGGCGATTTATGAAGCCACTGCAATTGTTCTCCACCAGTTGTGGTTAATAAAGTGATCCCTGTACTGTGCTGCAACCGTACTAATTTATCAAAATTATAAACTACAACAATTCTTACACTTTTTTTTGAAAGGAAACCATTCTTACACTTACTGAATTACCAACTTATAAATTTATACTATCCTCGTATGCCTTTCACCAGCTCTTGCATTTGATCATTTGATGTGCTTAGTTGAATTGATTACACAAACCTTGCATTTTTTAAATTAAAGTTAAAGTTGTGTGTACCATCAATGCAAAGGCATGCCTTCAGAATTATATAAGAGGGTGTAATGCTTATCTTCAACTTATTCTTCACTCATATGCAGCTGCAGTGGCATACTATATTGGTCAGCCTTACTTCAAGAGAAGAGAGTGTGTCGTTCTTGTCTCCATTTAGCCATCTATTTCATCTATACCAAAATCCCTACCTGTAACAGAAAAAACAATTTACCCATCTTTTGCACAGTGACGTGTTTGCAGTTCTGATGTCCTTGCTACTCCGATCAGCAGCAACAACTTGCATGTTTTCACAAGTGCTTAGTCCTCATGATCAAATATTCAAATACCATTAGTTGCGTATACATATTTTAAATTCCTTTGCATGATCACTAATGCCTCAACACACATCGGTCCTTCAAATATTATTAGCTGACTGTATAATTGAACTGAAGCTGAAATCATAGTGTGGTTTGGTTGATACTTTAGACGCTGATCATTACATATTTGTGCATCCTTTAATGTCAGTTGCCCTATAATTATGGTGTTGCATTCAAACTCCAAAACCAAATGCCCACTATTATTACTATTATATGTGATTTAGGATGCACATATGCTACATACCCGCATCTCATTTGTACAGTAACAATGCCATGCCATGGACTCTAAATGTAGTTATGCAAACCGTCTTCATCGTTCTGTTTTTGTTTTGCCATTTCCTTTTCATTGTTTCCTATCCTGAAAGCTTTAATTTACATGTCTCAATCTTCGTTATACATATTTGTACAGGTATGACAAGGGCATATCCATTGGCCTCAAAGGCAGCACACCATCGATTAGCACAGGTCCAGGCCGCCTATGCTCCTGGCTATGGGGCTACAGGCCACCTCCACCCTCGATCCTCCCCTCCACGGAGGCGCGCTATCCCGGGCTAACCTGAGCGCTAGCCCTCGCCGCCGTGTAACCACATGCTGGCCGGAATCGGCTGTTGCCACCAAGGATGAAAGCTCACACCATCTCAGATATGTTATAAGATGAACACGATTACCCTACTACACTAGGTAGATCAAGTCGTATAGAAAAAAGGGCACAGCTACGCTGCAAGCAGCCGACATGCTAGCCACAAGCGGCAACGCCGCGAGCATTTCTAGTCATAGCTAAAACTAGACATATGCTCTTTCCCAGAAGCGGGTAACCATTAGAACAAGTTGGACGAAGGATTAGTATGCCTCCCAGTTCCTGATAATTCATGAGCTAGCATCAGCCATCAGCCAAACATGCTTGTAGCCTGCTGATATACAAAAGGCTTGCTGATACAATTACCATTATAAGAATTTATTTTGGTTATTATTGTGCGCAAGAAACTTTCAGAAAAGAGGGTTAATAATGCACTCCAAATGCAGAAAAGCCACGGTATAAGCAGCTGGGCCTGGCCTAGTAAGGATGGCAATGCATTTGTAGCCGAAAGGCGTCTCCTATCATCAGGGGGAAAAATTACCAATGAAAAAACCCGAACTCATGTGGATTTTCTTTTATTTTTAATCCTTTTTTAAACTATTTCCAAAAAGGGGCCGCGTTAGGTACTTAGGTCACGGCCAAAAACAAAGACAGATTTACATATTTTTCCAGAAGTTTCTGATGCCATAAGCAAAAGATTTCAGGCTACTCAAAAGACCTGTGTTCGTGGATTCCTCAAGCTTTGGATTGTCTTCTCTGCATAACACGGCATAAAAGACAAAAAATTACCATTGGTGTCCAAAGTTGACATTTAAAAAACAAAATTTGTACTTTTCCAGGCTATGCAGAACAAAAGAAAACAGCTTAGGTTCCATTATATCTATGACACTGCATACAGGGAATGAAATATGTCCTTTGTGAACTATGATGGACAGGAAGTCTCAACAAAATAATATGGGTTGGATGTGTATTGTAATACAAGGCTTATATAGCTGAGGCAAACCTAGTTCGTGGTCACGAAACTGAATTCTGGGTCATCCAAGAACCTGAATTCTGGGTCAAGTCAGTCAGAAACTAACTGGTTCAGTCTTTCATGTAAAATCTACCAAGTCACAAGGTTCACTATGTGGCATAAAACTGTTCTCTCAAATATCAGAATTGAAGTAACTCCACAATGACTAGGAATAAATTAGTTGAATCAGTCACTGGCACAAATTGATGGAATGTTAGCTCGGTGTGGCAAAGCCATATTATTTCCAGGGAATCCATGAACTGCATGTCACCAGTTTGTTAATAGTGTTGTAAAACATACGGACTCTGTCCTAGAAGGAAAGGAGAAGGAGGAATCCTAATCCTAGTCCGTTTGTATGTGGGCTCAAACCAAAACTCTTAGGCCTTGGCAGGACTATATATACGTGGGAGCTCTATGTTGTAATCACCAATATTCAAATGAATAAAGAATAGTCTCCCTATCTTGTGTATACGTTCTACTATTTTCATCTACTATGTGATCATGAGAGACGGAGAGGGGAAGGTCCTAACCGCTGACGACATGTTTTATAACACGTTATCAGCACGACAAGCTCTTCGTCGACATCGCCGTTGAAGCCGCCGCCTATCTTCGGCACCGACGCTCGTGCCGACGACGTCCCGCCGCGACTACTTCGACGACGTCGACATCCCCGACGTTGTTAGCGGAACGGATCTGCTACCTCTACCTGCAACTAATCTGCACTGCATCGACATGTACCGTCATCAAGCAGATAGACCTACGACAATGCCAAACGCCCTACGCGGTATGTATCTACTAACCACTGCCCTACGCGGCATGTGACATAGATCAAATTGCCATCCTCTGCAAGGTACGAAAGAATCACAACCATCAAGTAGGGTTGATGTTTTGATGTAATATAATTTTTCTACGTGTAGTAGATAGACGTACAAGCAGTACGTAATGGAAGGGGTATACGAACGGTGCGTATAGATACACATGCAGTTATCATGTGTATTACGGCTTGTACACCACTATATATGAGAATTTTGTCCCTACGGTCAGAAACCGATTGCATCTAGGGCTGAATAAATAAATACTGGGCTCCGGAAGATTAAAAGGAAAGAAAATTGTCGGCTCGAAAGACCGACGGAGCATAGGGTGCATCATCGGCATGAAGTCCGACTAATCCTAAACTGAACGGCATGAAGACCGAACTCTCATATGAATCTAGGGTTAATTTAATTAAATAATGGGAGTATGGCAACAACGATATATTTCGTGGACTCCAGCTTGTAGCTTATGTACACTTCTAGTATTGTTCTTGGACTCCTAGCTAGCAGCTTGGATTATTATATGTACGCATCGATCTGGCACTGTATTGCTGCCCTGCACAAGCTCCGTCCGTACACGGGTATTTTCATTGCACACCAGTGAAACCAATACCAGCAAGCAGTCGGTAGCTCGCTGCACGAGCGCCGCCGCACATGCACACGCAGTGCACGATGCCCGCTACCGTCTCCTCGAGCAACACGGCCGCATGCAAGTCGGCAACTCGCTGAACGACTTCTCACCTCTCCCAAGCATCGCGGCCTGCATGCCGCCTCCGACGCACCCACAGCCAACATGAACGTGCATTTGTATACATACTCGTGACATAAAGCCGATCATGCACGATCGCCATGTTTATCATCCATGACGTAGCCTGAATACGTCACTGTTGTCATCATGATATATATACAATAGTCATGAATTTGATTGGGCTTGCACCGCCCCTTCTAGGTGTACTCAGCTCGTTGCAGTACATCAAACTACGTCATGAGTACTGTATGTGCCATCAATGAATCGATGTCGGTCGCCATTGCCATGCATTGGCTCGAAGCCAAGAATGATTTGCTTCCAATACATTGTATGCATGAGCAATAGATTGGTCTAGGGCCAAGCAGCCTAAGATCAGGGGGGTGAGTTAATATGAGATTTGCTCAATGGAGACTAACCCAATTGATGGGATGAATAATTATGGAGGATGATGGATAACACACTTATAATGATTTGGGATTCATGAAGATAAGGCATTAAGAAAATTTTGCATTGAATGGCAATTAGAAAATTCCAGAAGAAATTCCATGTAAATTTAAATGTTGCGTATTTGATACATTTGAAGTGTATAGTCTATTTTTATGAGTACTTGGATCAATTTGTTTTGGCTAAACAAAAGAAGCTAGATAATGAAATAAGTTTTCTAAACTATGTGCAAATCAGGGGGAGAACATCCTTGACTTTGTAGGAATACTGAATATTCTTTATTGCACTTTATGTATTCTAGCTCGCTGCATATAACATAAAACTTTATCATAGCATACATGAATGGGCCTCCACTTGTAGTTGGAGATACATGAATTTGAATTATTAAAAGCCCATGATAGGGGATATTTTTTGAAGTATGCTATTAAAGATCTAATATTGGCATTAGGGGGAGAGAAAGCTTATTTTGAATGCCAAATATTATTTCCATAGAAGAAAAATGGTCTTAAGAGAAAATATTCCTCAAAGCTTGAAGTAGGAATATTATCACGCACTAAGTCACACAATAGTTTGACTAATGCTCTTGTGAAGCATGTAGCAGAGCATATGCCAGATATTTTTGAAATGAGAGGAGTAACTTGAAGTTATAAACCAGAAGTTGTTTTTATTAGTAGTAAACTAAATGTTGTATACCATCAAACTAAAATCTACGGGGACGCCTGTGGTTATAGTTTAGTGTATACTTGTTAAATAGAAATAAAATGAAACTCCTCCATTCTCATGAAGAGAACGCCTCATGAAGAAGGTTAAGCACCTCATGAAGAGGATCATCATAGAGATGAAATCCAACACACTAAGCGCGCGCATCATTAGTGTTGGATATGCAGAACATATCATATCTTGATTGGGAAATGACAAAGAGATAGAATAATCTCACATTGTGAGAATATTGGGAGAAAATTATAGTTGTCGACAACACTACCTCTATAATTGCAATGTTTCTCATATGAGAACCTGGATCCGAAAAACAAAGTCCATGGCAAAATCGCATGTAGCGATTATATTGGGTCAATGAAAGCAATTGAGGTTGAATCTCCTACTTAGAAGAAATAAATGTTCTGCTATATCTCTGGCAAATGAAACAAATGAATATTAAATATGCAGTTAATAAGTGGTTTATGAAAATCCATATAATTCCTGAGGAATATAAATCGCAACATATACTATGTATTAAATTCTATATTCCTGAATAAATATTCAAGTCTGAAGAAGAGCATATCCTTGAAGGAATTAATCTAGGAAGGATAGAATTAATCCAGGAAGGATTTACCAGTCTTGAATGAACACCATTTATCTTTGAAGTGAATTTAGACCCGAGAGAGAAAGAAAATGAGGAATCTTAAACACCTTGAAGGTCTCATCCAAACACTTAGAAAGTGTATGAAAAGCTAGCAATGAAGTGATGATATCCTCTAAATACCATAGAAGGTATAAGAATAATGGTGGTTTTGGCAATTGAATTATCCCCTCAATACCGAATGCAAGGCTGAATTTATTATTTAGTGGTACAATCAAAATCTTGAAGATTTGTAAACCTAAAATTTGGAAATCCACTAAGGAATAATAATAAGTATCCAAACTCTATTATAAGTTTGATACACTATCTAGATGATATTGAATATTAATTTATTTACCCCTATAATCCTCTGAAATGATTTATTACTCCGAAGAATAATATTTATTTGTTTTGCACAGTTAATAAGTGGTCATTATGCATGAAGCATATTGCTCTTGTTTCTACCCATACAATTCATAGAAGAATTATGAGCCAACTTTTGAAAGATATAGTATTGTGGTATGCAACCATTAGCTAGTTTGCACACGTTTATGAAAAAGTGTGGTTTGAACAATGAAGTTTAAAGTTTGGCTTTATGAGGGGGAGCTTATTTTATTGAATCTACCTTGAAGGTAAACCACTAGGATTACAAAGATCAAGTAGATCATATTTGCTAAAATACTCCAGTTTATGCATAGATCATGAAGATCAATATCTATTTATGAAGAATAGAATATCCAGAAGATTATATGACCAAGAAGGTTCAATGTTGTACTCTTTTTTCCTATGTGAGTTTTTACTTGAAGGTTTCTCACATAAGGTTTTTAACGAGACAACATGTGCAATGCAATTAACGAATGCGATGTACTCTTTTCTCCAATAACCGTTTTTTGCCACTGGGTTTTCGGATGGAGTTTTTAATGAGGCATATGCATATCGTGGTAATCGCCCAAGGGGGATTGTTGTAAAACATACGGACTCTGTCCTAGAAGGAAAGGAGAAGGAGGAATCCTAATCCTAGTCCGTTTGTATGTGGGCTCAAACCGAAACTCTTAGGCCTTGGCAGGACTATATATACGTGGGAGCTCTATGTTGCAATCACCAATATTCAGATGAATAAAGAATAGTCTCCCTATCTTGTGTATACGTTCTACTATTTTCATCTACTATGTGATCATGAGAGACAGAGAGGGGAAGGTCCTAACCGCTGATGACATGTTTTATAACAAATAGCAATTCTCTAGCTAAGCCCAAGGGAAGATTCATCTTCCACAGACTGAATTAACCAATTGTACACACTAAACGTCAGAAGTAGTCCTCTTGCTAAGTCCAATTAGTTGATCATACCAAAAGAACTAAACCATACAGGAACCCAGTCGAACAAAAGGTGCATAAATTAAGTTGCATAAATTAATTAAGTCAAGTGGAAAGCCTCCCCCGATGTCATTGCATTCGCGGGGTGCAAGTGTGTGACAAAATAAGTCCGTGATGTAAATGACGAGATATATCTAAATATAAAAGCATCACATCAACCATTTTCATTCTAAAACATGCATAGTCCTTAAGAAGGTAAATACATATATAAATCACACACATGACACTCGTCACAAAGATTCTCAAGTCCATAAACCACTAATATACATAAAAAGATAAGGATCATGTCTCATGAGATACATCCATCAAGTCACAGTCACAAAGGTCTCATCTCATATATGATATACAGATATGTCAGCTCAAGCCGCTCCCGTTTTTACAGTAAAAAGACACTCGGAGTCCAAGACGTCACACAAACATCAGTGCAAGTGGGGAGTTGGACACTCGGGGTCCAAGGTGTCACAGGAACATCAGTGCAAGTGGAGAGTTGAACATATTGGTCAGGATCCAGCAGTAGGTCTTCGAAACCAACCGTCAACATGTTGTGCACAGCACTAGGGTATAAGTCAATTGATCCCTCAATATCCCCAGAATGTCCACCGGATGGTGGATGGATAATCAAGCTTGCTTCATTCTCACAAATTGAGCAACGACCTGCTCTCAAAGACACCATAAAAAACAAGATATGAAATGTCAGGAATAAAAATTTTTGACAAGAACAAGAAAATTTACCAAAGAAGTAACTACTAAAAGCTCTCTTTAAAGTCAGAATATTTAGGCTGCTATGTCTGTTATGTCAAGGATTAAGGAATACTTCAACATGATTTATGTCAAGGATTAAGGAATACTTCAACATGATTTAGCTCCAGATGACATTTTAGATAGCTGGCTCTAAACCTTTTGGAGGTCAAAGATTAAGCTAGGTGGGCCTTTGTGCTCATGCTTCATTTTCCCCAAACCCTAGCCGCCACCCTCTACAATCCCCACCCTACCACACCCACCCACCCCAAGCGCCCTACCATAAATATTTTGCTTATCCTCCCACCTAGCCACAATCGCTCCACCTTTAGCATTCAAGAAGAGATGCGACTACTTCTTAGTGCATCAGCATAGTTGTCTGTTATGTCAAGGATTAAGGAATACTTCAACATGATTTATGTCAAGGATTAAGGAATACTTCAACATGATTTAGCTCCAGATGACATTTTAGATAGCTGGCTCTAAACCTTTTGGAGGTCAAAGATTAAGCTAGGTGGGCCTTTGTGCTCATGCTTGGGTACTTGGTCTTGAAATAGGATGCCCAAAGCCATGATGAAATGCAACGCCATCCCATCACAATCTCTACGCTTGATCACAAATTTGCTATGCAAATTAGTCATACTGCTGTCCCTGATATAACATGATAGTTTTGGCAGTTTGGGTTCATAATTGAGTTCATATAACATTGCGATGATGTGGAGAAAAAAACTACACCAATGAGCTTTGCCGCTTATCTTACCTATTACTATACTCCTAAAGTTATATACCACGCCACCTCTCTCAAAACACTGTATATCAACATTGCACATACTCAGAACACTGTTCCCACAACAGTGGCCTCACCAGCACTGCCTGATCGGTGGGTACGCCTGCGCTTTCACCCCCAGCGCCTTGTTCGCGCGCCCAATCTTCTCGAATCAATGAAGCCCGCTGACCCTACCGCCTCCTCTTCCGATCCTTCTTCTCCCTCCCGTCAGTCTCACCCCGCCACCGCTCCCAGATCCGGACTCCCTCCCCACGTCACCCTCCTTCCCTCTCCACGTTTAGCTCATAATTACCAGGAGCGAAAAGAGGAGGGTGGAGAGGTTGTGAAGAGAAAGAGGAGTAGAGAGTTAGTACACTTTGCTAAGGACACCGCAAGAACAGCAGAACATGCCTCCAACTCCAAGAGAGGAGATGGAGATGAAAAGGAAGTGAAAGGAGTGGCAAATAGGAGTTGAGGCACAGGAGGAATCAGATGGAACTAGTGGCTTGATATTAGTGCAAGAGGGTTTCGCTTAGATAGGCAATTCAGTTTAAGTTAAATGAGCAGTGGGCTGAGCATCATCTCCCGCTATTGACCTTTTTTTTACTATATACTACCCCATCCATCCCAAATTGTACGTCGTTTTGGCTATTCTATATAACAAAAGGTGTATAACTATAAAAACCAAAACAACCTACAATTTGGAACGGAGAGAGTCTATGGCAACTCCTTGGGCTCATGGTTACTCCCTCCGATGAAAAAAATATAAGTAGTTTTAGGTCTATCCTGAGTCTTTTTTTTTTGTTGTGACCATCAATAGCAAAAAAAATATATATATATAAATAGTTTTCCGACATAAGGTTGATGTTATATTGTTACTAGATCCATCATGAATAGGCAATTACATAATATGTAGAGACAAATCTATTGAAAATGTTGTATTTTAAAGGAACTGGCGGTCAAATTTCACCTTGTAGACCAAGTTGATGTCCTAAGCTGCTTATGTTTGTTATCGGTCGGAGTAATAAACATAGTGGTTCCTATCAATGCTAGTATTCTCATTTATGCATATTGAATCTTTAGTTGTAGGAACGAGGGCTCACCAGTATATAAGTGATTATTTATAGGTCTGCAGCTGGACTGCTTCAATGGAACAACTTCAGGCCCCCAAAATTCAGCGAAGAACAGTTTGCCCTCAGTTTGTGGCAAGGTATCATCATATTCTCTCACAGAAAGTTGGCATGATACAGTTTTGAGTTGTCATTGTAAGAGGACCCCGAAGATTCCATCACTCCGCAGATAATGTCAAGTTGGCATCTCGGTTCCTGCAACAAGACAAAGGTTGAGAATATTTCAGCAGGCCGGTGAAAGCGCAGTTGCCAAGTCATGAAGTCAAGTTGAGTCGCTATTGTACTAACTTACCAACTTAGACTACCAGATCATTACTAGTCAGTGTTCAAAACAGGGGATGTAACACAACAATTAGAGCATGGTGCAACAACTAAAACAACAGATTTTGGTGTTCAAACGCAACGCAGCAACAACTAAAACCACAAGCTGGTATTGTGGAAACATGAATTAGAGGAGAATAACATCACAGGACTGCTGCGGACATATGACCTAGTAGTAGCCCAGTATGATTATATCATTATAATACAAACAAAGCAGCACAAGCACATAACAAATAAGTAGGCCACTAACAAAAAATGGCTACTCTACGATACAATGCTAATAGACAGCACAAGTCACTAACAGGAAAGAAATAATCACAATGACATAGCCAGCTGCCAGAAATATATTATATTAAAGTACTAACCACTAACCATCGACCAGTGAGCTCTAACCAGCAAAAGTACCAAGTGGCTAAGCTGTTAACAAGTCACAGGGCAGAGGGCACATGTGCGCAGCAACAAGATATACATGGATAGAGTACAACAAAGAGAAGAGTGCAAAACACTATCAAAACTTTGTGAAAAGAAGGTTCACGGGAGGGGGACGGAAGATTTTTACCTAAGGATGATGGCAGCAGTATTCATGTAGCAATTTATTCAGCTCCTTGCGAACAAAGGTCAGACTGTCCCTGAACGATGGCGTCTCCCTGGACATAAATAGCGACGCAGATTGGCCCATCACCAGTGAATCAGATGGAGGGAATGTCCCTAGTGAGGCAAGTGAAGCAGATGGATGGAACATCTCCAGTGAGGCAAATGAGAACAAGCGGCGGGGAGGAGGCATCCTTTTGCGCTGACATTGGCACCACATAGCTGCGGACAAATTGGTTAAGCAGGTCCCATTCAGCATCAAGGATCCTGCGACCAGGTGTATGAAGCATGCTCCACACGCCGGTGAGCTTCTGTTTGGACATAGCCATGAGGAACGATGCAAACGCGGCATGCTGGGGGTGTTTGGCAGCCTTAGTTGCATCAACAAAAAGCGTGTTGTTGTTGCATGCTGTTTCTTGTGTGCTTGGAGATTCATCATCCTCTGCATCAAGAATGGAAGAGACGTTGCAACCCGAACTGTTGATGTGGTACAAGGCCTCATGCTCGGACTTGTAGGTGGGACGCGAGATAGCAACAAGACCATCAAGAGAATGGGACACCAAGCGGGACAAGTGTCTGGTGCTAATGATTTCTTGGGGGCATTCAACCTCTGCACCATAGGCAATGTCGTACCAGATGGTGCTAAAGATGATGTTGGACACAAGGTTCATTCGGCCATAGCAGTGACCAGCCATGAGAAGAGCACGAAGGAGGCGGGCGCTCCGAGCGCTAATGGGCAGCCTAGCAAGCGCCTTGATGTAGAAGGCACGGATGGTGTCCAGCAGGCACATCTTTAAGGATAGTATGTGCTCACACGGGTGAGCATCGTAATCAACCTCCATTTCACCATCTTGCTCTTTCGATCTGCCAATGACTGACTAGAGGGGACAATTGGCTAGCCTGCTATCCATGTGTTCATCCACGAATGTTGGCTATGAGAAGTATTGGAGGTCTTCATGACATGGGTTGCCCCTTTCTACCAAGATACGGGCAACAACACCTTCTTCCTGAAGGGAGGCTGAGAAGAGCAATCGGCGAGGTTCAGTACACCTGAAGCTTATGTTGACCTGCGGGGGATTTGGCGGCCATTGCTGGGCAAGTAGGTCCCTGATATCCAAGATGTCACCCTGGTTGAGCATCTTCTTGCTTTGCACCATGGCCAGGATAGGTGACAGCAGGCCAGCGGGGTACTGGGCAGTCATGAACCCTGCCAGGACGTCTGGTGCGGGATGCCTCGCTTGGAGCGCCGCGGCCCTGAATGCGGCCTTCATCTTTTCACCATCAGGGAGCTGGCATCGCTTTTTCGAAGATGGTGGCAAACGGTCGTAGTGGACGAGCTTGATGGCGACAGGCAGGTCGTGGCATGCTAGGGAGAGGTAGCGCCGGGCCTGTGTGCTGCTGAGGTACCGGAAGTAAGCAGCCATGAATGCGCAGGGGCCAGCGTAGGACTCGCTGGCGATCTGAAACCACCCGCAGGTCTTCGGCTCGAATGGCGGCGGCGGCGGCTGCTGCTCCCCTGGGGGCAGGGGCAGCAGGGCGATGGCGTTGAGGATGATGCTGCTGATGGGGTTAGCAAGGCCGAAGCAGAGGCCGCCCGCGTAGATGCAGCTGACGAGGTCCGGTATCTCCTTGAGGGGCAGCCGCTCCGACGCGGCTACATAGAATTTCTCGATGTTGGAAGCGATCTTGACATACTTAGTGACGTCGTTGATGGGAGGCTGCTTCTCCCGGTGGAAACATGATAACCTCCCTTTTCCCCAGTCGGGAAGGGCTCGTAAGAAGGTCGACATTCGCTGATGTGCTAGAGTTTGCAGACGGCGGATTGGGGGATTTTTCACTGATGTGTGGCACAGGGGAGAAAGGGGTGGTGGCAGAGGGAGTGGCAGCGCATATACTCCTAATATAATCGGCCTGATGGGCCATGCCAAATGGGCTGGCCCCCGTCGTAAGCAGGTCATGACCCCCGTCTACCCCTGGACTGCTGCTGATTCTTTGATTTGTTTCCTTCATCCCAGCACTCTCTTTGGGTCATGACCTTGCATGCGCCGCTGCCTCCTCTCCCTCCCGTACGACGCGTCTTCCCTGCAGGGCCGTGCCGGCAAAAACCGAGGCCCTGTACGAAACCATTGAATAAAGGCCTTTTCTCACCAAAACACTTGAAAATAGAACTATATAACAATATAAATGGCGTAATGTATTATATAAAATGGAATTTATCAAAAAACAGGCATACCTATTCGATTCTCGTATAAATTTTACTTGAACAACTTCATTCTCTTAGTGTTCCTTGAAATAAATTCTTCAATGATATGCTCATATTCTATCTTGTCCAGCAGTCCACTCTCAAGAGCTATTGTGGCTAAATCAGTAAGTCTTTGTTGTGTCATTGTGGAACACAAGTAGGACTTCAATAGTTTCAGCTTAGAAAAGCTCCGCTCCGCTGATGCAACCGTCACTGGAATGGTCAATAGAACTCTGTATGCAATACTTGCATTAGGAAAAGATTCATGTCGCTTTAGAAACTTTAGAATTTCCACAGCCAACATCTCTACTAAACCCAAGAAGTTCCCATTGCTATCATCATACAACTTACTGTTACATCCACGAAAGGCTAGATTATGCTTGGCAAGAAATTTTACAATGCAAACAATTCTGAACAAAACCTTTCGCCAATGGTCCTTTTCTTTCTCAAATAGCTGCTGAGCAGTTTTATCAATAGTTTCGTCCTTCTCCAATCTATTAGGCAACTCATACCAAGTGGTCATACTCAAAATATGATCAGGACTTGTCTCATGCTCTTTAAGTCTAGCGCCAAGATGTATCTAATCGTTATACCCCTCATTTGCCAACTGACCTTTACGATGCCCTTTCGTAAACAATTTACAACCAAAGCAAAAGACTCTGTCAAGTTCCTTGGAATAAACAAGCCAATCCCTATCACAAAGCTCCCCATTTGGTAGAATTCTATTATAGAATAATGCAGAAAACCTTCTAGAATATTTATCCCTAGGACATTTCTGTACTGATAAGTCCCTTCTAGGGCCTTTTTGTGCTAAAATTTCAATCTGTTTAGAATCAAGAGAATCCCAATATCTTAGATCAAATATATCGGGCTGAAAAGAATCATTAGCATCTACAACAGGTGATGCGACCTCAACATTATTCTCTATCTCTGTCTGACCATCTATAGTACCATTGACAGCATCATTATCAGGTGTAGCCTCAATATTATTCTCTGTTTGCGTCGGACCATCTCTAGGCTCATTATCAGCATTATGATCAGGTGTGGGGCTTTGATCAAGTGAATGATTATCAGGTGTCACTTGGGTTTCTTTTACAATAAATCTGTCCATAGCTCCCTTTTGAGACTGAGTTAATCTGCTATTCTTTGTTTTTTCTTACGCTTTTGGTAACCAGATTCATATTTTCTGGACCGATTGGCCGAAGACATAACGTCAATAGTTGGATCTTGAAATACTAGAATATTTAATACACATGCAAACAAGACAAATAGAATAATGAATATTCAATAAACAATTTCATTAACAATAACAAAGTTGGAAAATAATTATTAATGGTAAAGGAGACTTAGTTACGAAGGCTAAAAATGATTAATGATTAATATTTCAACATGAAGAAAAAGATTAATTAAATATTAGCTAATCACCTAGACTGCCGACTGCCCGACCTGATGGAATATGGATCGATATCAATCGTTCACGAATGACGAATCACAATGGCCACCTGCTGCGCTGCGTCTGACTGCCGTCAGGCGTCGGCTCTCAGGCCTCGCCGTCCTCGTCGCAGCGTCGCCGCACCGTCAAGAGGGGAGCGATTGAGATGAGATCGGGAGTTACGGCGCGGAGGTGAACGAATCGTCAAGACGTCAAGTTGTCTCATCTCACGGTCAGCGCAGCGCACGACAGCAAGTAGCAGATTGGGCCTTGTCTTTTTATCTTTTAATAATACTACATGGGCTGCACTAATCAAATTTTGGGGGCCCCACAAAAATGGGGCCCTGTTCCGTCGAACAGCATGCACTGGCTTGTGCACGGCCCTGCTTCCCCGCCCGCTAGAGTTTTGCCAGTTGCCACCATGGCCGCCGCCCAGAGGCTCCTCTCCCGTCACGGCTCCTGGTCCTCCCTCTCGGCGCTCCTCTACCGCGGTGCTATCCCAGAGCAATCGCTGCTGCTGCTGCGCCCGGCCGTCTTCGCGGCGGCCTCCCGCGCGCCTCGGCTTCCCGCGCAGGCACGGAGATGGCGCCGCTGTTCCCCAGGTGCGACTACGAGCACTAGCTCATCGTGATGGACTAGCCCGGCGGGAGGGCACCAACAAGCAGCAGATGATCGACAGCTACATCCAGATCCTCCCTAAGGTCCTCGGATGGTACGTACGACGCGTTATCCACCCACCCGCTGAGGCACCATCGTCCTATTCCCCCTGGTAAGACCGTAAGGTTGCCGTAGTTCCCCTTTCGAAGTTGAGGAGTGGGGTACATTGGGTAAACAAAATCTGACATTTTTTTCCTTCTGTGATGCAGCGAGGATGAGGCGAAGAAGAATATATATTCCAAGCAAATTGATTCCAAGAAGCTCAAGGGTTCGTTGAATCTATGCTCTATGATGTGATTATTTCTTCACTGCCCTTTTTTTTTTTGGGCTAAATTCGTCCTGATAGCTATCTGATGCAATTGAAGGGACAGGGTTTAGTTTAACAGCTCACACTCTTGAGTCTTGATGTATATGAGTGCAGGATATAGTGTGCCCCTCGCCATGCTCTCCTCCTGTTAGAATAGTGACAGCTACAATGATGAGAAGGAATGGCATTTGCAAAGATTGGTTACAGTGGCACTACATGTTTTATGATTTTGAGTCTGTTTATGAATTTGAAGGAAGACCATATGTTTCGCTGTTGGTAATCTCAAGTGGCAATACCTACTCAAACTTTCTCTGGTCCTTCTGCAGAACCCAGCACAGCCTCCGATGAAGGAACAAACCGATCAGATTGATCATGTGTTGCACAGCGAAGTGCGTTCGATAACCAAGTACATCCAGGGTTTTTTTTTTGAATGGTTTAGTTGTAATTGTGAATTGTAATACAAATCTGTGGGCCGTTTGCAGGTGACAAACGGGAGCATGATCAAGCTGACGCATGAGAAGATGGAAAGTATCAGTTACACACCGGTGATGTGCCCTATGGGCTCAAGCAGCAGTCAGCAGTCCGTCACCAGGTTTTGTTGATTCAATAAAGTGGACTGTCCTTTAGATCTCATAAGGTAGTTCAACTGTTTTGAGTTTATTAGTGATTCTTGTCAGAAAAAGGCTTTATTGTTGTTGTAGTGATTCTTGTCAGAACGTGATTCTCTGTGTTAAATATATCTTAAGCGCAGCGGTAGACTTGTTAAATCGTCAAACAATTTTTCTTCTTCTTTGATTTGATGGATTGCAGATTTAAGGGTATATAGGGGCATAGGGCACTGGCTGACTGTTAGCAGGTCAAATTATTCTGTCCATTTTGCCATACTTAAATACCTTAATATTATTCTGTCCGCTGCCACTGCCTACAGCGGATGAAGATCTACTAAACCTTAATTTTATTCTGTCCGCTGCTTCTTGTGGTTCAGAGTTTGATTGGGATGCTTGCAGCATTAGTCCATAGGTTCAGTGGACTTTGTGTATCGTAAATTGATGCCATGGGGGGCGCCGTGCACACCGTGGTGGCACCGATGGATCGAGTGCGTCAAGCTACTGCTGCACGTCGGACGGCAAAGCCGCACTGCTGGGCAGGGCATGCAGGTTTCTGGTTTAACATTTATCTTAACATATGTCCTTTC
Organism: Paspalum notatum; assembly: GCA_022530915.1. Lineage (NCBI taxonomy): Eukaryota > Viridiplantae > Streptophyta > Magnoliopsida > Poales > Poaceae > Paspalum > Paspalum notatum. Next base: position 13,142,456 of record CM039688.1, read on the forward strand.
AGAACTGCCAACCATGCTTTTTATTCAGAGTGAGTAGCCTGAGACAGATGTTCAGTTATTGAACCATCTAGGCGCACAAAGAATGGTCAGTTTGTTCACTGGATCACAGTCACCATGCTGGTTGTTATGTATTTACCACTAAAGCCAAGGTCTGTGTCCTCTTCTTTACTTGGTTCTCTGACTTTGTTAGTTGTTTTGGTTTAGCTAACAATCTGAATATTAGGTGCCCGTTGCGCTTATTTAACCTGCACTGCATTTCAATATATGCTACTCCTAACCACCTCCTTAATTGTCTTGGTTAAGTGTCTTAAGCTTGCCTCTACATTGAGTAAACTAGAGTGAGTAGAGTAGCATCATATTGATTCTGGCTTGCTTTGATCATTGTGATCGCCAAATTTAGTTACTTGCTTTGTTTATGTTTTTCCCCCTATTCGCCACAGTCAACTGCCTTTGTCTTCTAAGCAATATACATATATATAGGCTAGGCTATACTTCAGTTAATCCTACCTTACCCTGCAAGCATGGCGATTTATGAAGCCACTGCAATTGTTCTCCACCAGTTGTGCTTAATAAAGTGATCCCTGTACTGTACTGCAACCGTACTAATTTATCAAAATTATAAACTACAACAATTCTTACACTTTTTTTTTGAAAGGAAACCATTCTTACACTTACTGAATTACCAACTTATAAATTTATACTATCCTCGTATGCCTTTCACCAGCTCTTGCATTTGATCATTTGATGTGCTTAGTTGAATTGATTACACAAACCTTGCATTTTTTAAATTAAAGTTAAAGTTGTGTGTACCATCAATGCAAAGGCATGCCTTCAGAATTATATAAGAGGGTGTAATGCTTATCTTCAACTTATTCTTCACTCATATGCAGCTGCAGTGGCATACTATATTGGTCAGCCTTACTTCAAGAGAAGAGAGTGTGTCGTTCTTGTCTGCATTTAGCCATCTATTTCATCTATACCAAAATCCCTACCTGTAACAGAAAAAACAATTTACCCATCTTTGGCACAGTGACGTGTTTGCAGTTCTGATGTCCTTGCTACTCCGATCAGCAGCAACAACTTGCATGTTTTCACAAGTGCTTAGTCCTCATGATCAAATATTCAAATACCATTAGTTGCGTATACATATTTTAAATTCCTTTGCATGATCACTAATGCCTCAACACACATCGGTCCTTCAAATATTATTAGCTGACTGTATAATTGAACTGAAGCTGAAATCATAGTGTGGTTTGGTTGATACTTTAGACGCTGATCATTACATATTTGTGCATCCTTTAATGTCAGTTGCCCTATAATTATGGTGTTCCATTCAAACTCCAAAACCAAATGCCCACTATTATTACTATTATATGTGATTTAGGATGCACATATGCTACATACCCGCATCTCATTCGTACAGTAACAATGCCATGCCATGGACTCTAAATGTAGTTATGCAAACCGTCTTCATCGTTCTGTTTTTGTTTTGCCATTTCCTTTTCATTGTTTCCTATCCTGAAAGCTTTAATTTACATGTTTCAATCTTCGTTATACATATTTGTACAGGTATGACATGGGCATATCCATTGGCCTCAAAGGCAGCACACCATCGATTAGCACAGGTCCAGGCCGCCTATGCTCCTGGCTATGGGGCTACAGGCTACCTCCACCCTCGATCCTCCCCTCCACGGAGGCGCGCTATCCCGGGCTAACCTGAGCGCTGGCCCTCGCCGCCGGTGTAGCCACATGCTGGCCGGAATCGGCTGTTGCCACCAAGGACGAAAGCTCACACCATCTCAGATATGTTACAAGATGTACACGATTACCCTACTACACTAGGTAGATCAAGTCGTATAGAAAAAAGGGCACAGCTACGCTGCAAGCAGCCGACACGCTGGCCACAAGCGGCAACGCCGCGAGCATTTCTAGTCATAGCTAAAACTAGACATATGCTCTTTCCCAGAAGCGGGTAACCATTAGAACAAGTTGGACGAAGGATTAGTATGCCTCCCGGTTCCTGATAATTCATGAGCTAGCATCAGCCATCAGCCAAACATGCTTGTAGCCTGCTGATATACAAAAGGCTTGCTGATACAATTACCATTATAAGAATTTATTTTGGTTATTATTGTGCGCAAGAAACTTTCAGAAAAGAGGGTTAATAATGCACTCCAAATGCAGAAAAGCCACGGTATAAGCAGCCGGGCCTGGCCTAGTAAGGATGGCAATGCATTTGTAGCCGAAAGGCGTCTCCTATCATCAGGGGGAAAAAATTACCAATGAAAAAACCCGAACTCATGTGGATTTTCTTTTATTTTTAATCCTTTTTTTAAACTATTTCCAAAAAGGGGCCGCGTTAGGTACTTAGGTCACGGCCAAAAACAAAGACAGATTTACATATTTTTCCAGAAGTTTCTGATGCCATAAGCAAAAGATTTCAGGCTGCTCAAAAGACCTGTGTTCGTGGATTCCTCAAGCTTTGGATTGTCTTCTCTGCATAACATGGCATAAAAGACAAAAAATTACCATTGGTGTCCAAAGTTGACATTTAAAAAACAAAATTTGTACTTTTCCAGGCTATGCAGAACAAAAGAAAACAGCTTAGGTTCCATTATATCTATGACACTGCATACAGGGAATGAAATATGTCCTTTGTGAACTATGATGGATAGGAAGTCTCAACAAAATAATATGGGTTGGCTGTGCATTGTAATACAAGGCTTATATAGCTGAGGCAAACCTAGTTCGTGGTCACGAAACTGAATTCTGGGTCATCCAAGAACCTGAATTCTGGGTCAAGTCACTCAGAAACTAACTGGTTCAGTCTTTCATGTAAAATCTACCAAGTCACAAGGTTCACTATGTGGCATAAAACTGTTCTCTCAAATATCAGAATTGAAGTAACTCCACAATGACTAGGAATAAATTAGTTGAATCAGTCACTGGCACAAATTGATGGAATGTTAGCTCGGTGTGGCAAAGCCATATTATTTCCAGGGAATCCATGAACTGCATGTCACCAGTTTGTTAATAGTGTTGTAAAACATACGGACTCTGTCCTAGAAGGAAAGGAGAAGGAGGAATCCTAATCCTAGTCCGTTTGTATGTGGCTCAAACCGAAACTCTTAGGCCTTGGCAGGACTATATATACGTGGGAGCTCTATGTTGTAATCACCAATATTCAGATGAATAAAGAATAGTCTCCCTATCTTGTGTATACGTTCTACTATTTTCATCTACTATGTGATCATGAGAGACGGAGAGGGGAAGGTCCTAACCGCTGACGACATGTTTTATAACACGTTATCAGCACGACAAGCTCTTCGTCGACATCGCTGTTGAAGCCGCCGCCAATCTTCGGCACCGACGCTCGTGCCGACGACGTCCCGCCGCGACTACTTCGACGACGTCGACATCCCCGACGTTGTTAGCGGAACGGATATGCTACCTCTACCTGCAACTAATCTGCACTGCATCGACATGTACCGTCATCAAGCAGATAGACCTACGACAATGCCAAACGCCCTACGCGGTATGTATCTACTAACCACTGCCCTACGCGGCATGTGACGTAGATCAAATTGCCATCCTCTGCAAGGTACGAAAGAATCACAACCATCAAGTAGGGTTGATGTTTTGATGTAATATAATTTTTCTATGTGTAGTAGATAGACGTACAAGCAGTACGTAATGGAAGGGGTATACGAACGGTGCGTATAGATACACATGCAGATATCATGTGTATTACGGCTTGTACGCCACTATATATGAGAATTTTGTCCCTACGGTCAGAAACCGATTGCATCTAGGGCTGAATAAATAAATACTGGGCTCCGGAAGATTAAAAGGAAAGAAAATTGTCGGCTCGGAAGACCGACGGAGCATAGGGTGCATCATCGGCATGAAGTCCGACTAATCCTAAACTGAACGGCATGAAGACCGAACTCTCATATGAATCTAGGGTTAATTTAATTAAATAATGGGAGTATGGCAACAACGATATATTTCGTGGACTCCAGCTTGTAGCTTATGTACACTTCTAGTATTGTTCTTGGACTCCTAGCTAGCAGCTTGGATTATTATATGTACGCATCGATCTGGTACTGTATTGCTGCCCTGCACAAGCTCCGTCCGTACACGGGTATTTTCATTGCACACCAGTGAAACCAGTACCAGCAAGCAGTCGGTAGCTCGCTGCACGAGCGCCGCCGCACATGCACACGCAGTGCACGATGCCCGCTACCGTCTCCTCAAGCAACACGGCCGCATGCAAGTCGGCAACTCGCTGAACGACTTCTCACCTCTCCCAAGCATCGCGGCCTGCATGCCGCCTCCGACGCACCCACAGCCAACATGAACGTGCATTTGTATACATACTCGTGACATAAAGCCGATCATGCACGATCGCTATGTTTATCATCCATGACGTAGCCTGAATGCGTCACTGTTGTCATCATGATATATATACAATAGTCATGAATTTGATTGGGCTTGCACCGCCCCTTCTAGGTGTACTCAGCTCGTTGCAGTACATCAAACTACGTCATGAGTACTGTATGTGCCATCAATGAATCGATGTCGGTCGCCATTGCCATGCATTGGCTCGAAGCCAAGAATGATTTGCTTCCAATACATTGTATGCATGAGCAATAGATTGGTCTAGGGCCAAGCAGCCTAAGATCAGGGGGGTGAGTTAATATGAGATTTGCTCAATGGAGACTAACCCAATTGATGGGATGAATAATTATGGAGGATGATGGATAACACACTTATAATGATTTGGGATTCATGAAGATAAGGCATTAAGAAAATTTTGCATTGAATGGCAATTAGAAAATTCCAGAAGAAATTCCATGTAAATTTAAATGTTGCGTATTTGATACATTTGAAGTGTATAGTCTATTTTTATGAGTACTTGGATCAATTTGTTTTGGCTAAACAAAAAGAAGCTAGATAATGAAATAAGTTTTCTAAACTATGTGCAAATCAGGGGGAGAACATCCTTGACTTTGTAGGAATACTGAATATTCTTTATTGCACTTTATGTATTCTAGCTCGCTGCATATAACATAAAACTTCATCATAGCATACATGAATGGGCCTCCACTTGTAGTTGGAGATACATGAATTTGAATTATTAAAAGCCCATGATAGGGGATATTTTTTGAAGTATGCTATTAAAGATCTAATATTGGCATTAGGGGGAGAGAAAGCTTATTTTGAATGCCAAATATTATTTCCATAGAAGAAAAATGGTCTTAAGAGAAAATATTCCTCAAAGCTTGAAGTAGGAATATTATCACGCACTAAGTCACACAATAGTTTGACTAATGCTCTTGTGAAGCATGTAGCAGAGCATATGCCAGATATTTTTGAAATGAGAGGAGTAACTTGAAGTTATAAACCAGAAGTTGTTTTTATTAGTAGTAAACTAAATGTTGTATACCATCAAACTAAAATCTACGGGGACGCCTGTGGTTATAGTTTAGTGTATACTTGTTAAATAGAAATAAAATGAAACTCCTCCATTCTCATGAAGAGAACGCCTCATGAAGAAGGTTAAGCACCTCATGAAGAGGATCATCATAAAGATGAAATCCAACACACTAAGCGCGCGCATCATTAGTGTTGGATATGCAGAACATATCATACCTTGATTGGGAAATGACAAAGAGATAGAATAATCTCACATTGTGAGAATATTGGGAGAAAATTATAGTTGTCGACAACACTACCTCTATAATTGCAATGTTTCTCTTATGAGAACCTGGATCCGGAAAACAAAGTCCATGGCAAAATCGCATGTAGCGATTATATCGGGTCAATGAAAGCAATTGAGGTTGAATCTCCTACTTAGAAGAAATAAATGTTCTGCTATATCTCTAGCAAATGAAACAAAAGAATATTAAATATGCTGTTAATAAGTGGTTTATGAAAATCCATATAATTCCTGAGGAATATAAATCGCAACATATACTATGTATTAAAGTCTATATTCCTGAATGAATATTCAAGTCTCAAGAAGAGCATATCCTTGAAGGAATTAATCTAGGAAGGATAGAATTAATCCAGGAAGGATTTACCAGTCTTGAATGAACACCATTTATCTTTGAAGTGAATTTAGACCCGAGAGAGAAAGAAAATGAGGAATCTTAAACACCTTGAAGGTCTCATCCAAACACTTAGAAAGTGTATGAAAAGCTAGCAATGAAGTGATGATATCCTCTAAATACCATAGAAGGTATAAGAATAATGGTGGTTTTGGCAATCGAATTATCCCCTCAATACCAAATGCAAGGCTGAATTTATTATTTAGTGGTACAATCAAAATCTTGAAGATTGTAAACATAAAATTTGGAAATCCACTAAGGAATAATAATAAGTATCCAAACTCTATTATAAGTTTGATACACTATCTAGATGATATTGAATATTAATTTATTTACCCCTATAATCCTCTGAAATGATTTATTACTCTGAAGAATAATATTTATTTGTTTTGCACAGTTAATAAGTGGTCATTATGCATGAAGCATATTGCTCTCGTTTCTACCCATACAATTCATAGAAGAATTATGAGCCAACTTTTGAAAGATATAGTATTGTGGTACTGCATACCATTTGCTAGTTTGCACACGTTTATGAAAAAGTGTGGTTTGAACAATGAAGTTTAAAGTTTGGCTTTATGAGGGGGAGCTTATTTTATTGAATCTACCTTGAAGGTAAACCACTAGGATTACAAAGATCAAGTAGATCATATTTGCTAAAATACTCCAGTTTATGCATAGATCATGAAGATCAATATCTATTTATGAAGAATAGAATATCCAGAAGATTATATGACCAAGAAGGTTCAATGTTGTACTCTTTTTTCCTATGTGAGTTTTTACTTGAAGGTTTCTCACATAAGGTTTTTAACGAGACAACATGTGCAATGCAATTAACGAATGCGATGTACTCTTTTCTCCAATAACCGTTTTTTGCCACTGGGTTTTCGGATGGAGTTTTTAATGAGGCATATGCATATCGTGGTAACGCCCAAGGGGGATTGTTGTAAAACATACGGACTCTGTCCTAGAAGGAAAGGAGAAGGAGGAATCCTAATCCTAGTCCGTTTGTATGTGGGCTCAAACCGAAACTCTTAGGCCTTGGCAGGACTATATATACGTGGGAGCTCTATGTTGCAATCACCAATATTCAGATGAATAAAGAATAGTCTCCCTATCTTGTGTATACGTTCTACTATTTTCATCTACTATGTGATCATGAGAGACGGAGAGGGGAAGGTCCTAACCGCTGATGACATGTTTTATAACAAATAGCAATTCTCTAGCTAAGCCCAAGGGAATATTCATCTTCCACAGACTGAATTAACCAATTGTACACACTAAACGTCAGAAGTAGTCCTCTTGCTAAGTCCAATTAGTTGATCATACCAAAAGAACTAGACCATACAAGAACCCAGTCGAACAAAAGGTGCATAAATTAAGTTGCATAAATTAATTAAGTCAAGTGGAAAGCCTCCCCCGATGTCATTGCATTCGCGGGGTGCAAGTGTGTGACAAAATAAGTCCGTGATGTAAATGACGAGATATATCTAAATATAAAAGCATCACATCAACCATTTTCATTCTAAAACATGCATAGTCCTTAAGAAGGTAAATACAACATATATAAATCACACACATGACACTCGTCACAAAGATTCTCAAGTCCATAAACCACTAATATAGATAAAAAGATAAGGATCATGTCTCATGAGATACATCCATCAAGTCACAGTCACAAAGGTCTCATCTCATATATGATACACAGATATGTCAGCTCAAGCCGCTCCCGTTTTTACCGTAAAAAGACACTCGGAGTCCAAGACGTCACACAAACATCAGTGCAAGTGGGGAGTTGGACACTCGGGGTCCAAGGTGTCACAGGAACATCAGTGCAAGTGGAGAGTTGAACATATTGGTCAGGATCCAGCAGCAGGTCTTCGAAACCAACCGTCAACATGTTGTGCACAGCACTAGGGTATAAGTCAATTGATCCCTCAATATCCCCAGAATGTCCACCGGATGGTGGATGGATAATCAAGCTTGCTTCATTCTCACAAATTGAGCAACGACCTGCTCTCAAAGACACCATAAAAAACAAGATATGAAATGTCAGGAATAAAAAATTTTGACAAGAACAAGAAAATTTACCAAAGAAGTAACTACTAAAAGCTCTCTTTAAAGTCAGAATATTTAGGCTGCTATGTCTGTTATGTCAAGGATTAAGGAATACTTCAACATGATTTATGTCAAGGATTAAGGAATACTTCAACATGATTTAGCTCCAGATGACATTTTAGATAGCTGGCTCTAAACCTTTTGGAGGTCAAAGATTAAGCTAGGTGGGCCTTTGTGCTCATGCTTCATTTTCCCCGAACCCTAGCCGCCACCCTCTACAATCCCCACCCTACCACACCCACCCACCCCAAGCGCCCTACCATAAATATTTTGCTTATCCTCCCACCTAGCCACAATCGCTCCACCTTTAGCATTCAAGAAGAGATGCGACTACTTCTTAGTGCATCAGCATAGTTGTCTGTTATGTCAAGGATTAAGGAATACTTCAACATGATTTATGTCAAGGATTAAGGAATACTTCAACATGATTTAGCTCCAGATGACATTTTAGATAGCTGGCTCTAAACCTTTTGGAGGTCAAAGATTAAGCTAGGTGGGCCTTTGTGCTCATGCTTGGGTACTTGGTCTTGAAATAGGATGCCCAAAGCCATGATGAAATGCAACGCCATCCCATCACAATCTCTACGCTTGATCACAAATTTGCTATGCAACTTAGTCATACTGCTGTCCCTGATATAACATGATAGTTTTGGCAGTTTGGGTTCATAATTGAGTTCATATAACATTGCGATGATGTAGAGAAAAAAACTACACCAATGAGCTTTGCCGCTTATCTTACCTATTACTATACTCCTAAAGTTATATACCACGCCACCTCTCTCAAAACACTGTATATCAACATTGCACATACTCAGAACACTGTTCCCACAACAGTGGCCTCACCAGCACTGCCTGATCGGTGGGTACGCCTGCGCTTTCACCCCCAGCGCCTTGTTCGCGCGCCCAATCTTCTCGAATCAATGAAGCCCGCTGACCCTACCGCCTCCTCTTCCGATCTTTCTTCTCCCTCCCGTCGGTCTCACCCCGCCGCCGCTCCCAGATCCGGACTCCCTCCCCACGTCACTCTCCTTCCCTCTCCACGTTTAGCTCATAATTACCAGGAGCGAAAAAAGGAGGGTGGAGAGGTTGTGAAGAGAAAGCGGAGTAGAGAGTTAGTACACTTTGCTAAGGACACCGCAAGAACAGCAGAACATGCCTCCAACTCCAAGAGAGGAGATGGAGATGAAAAGGAAGTGAAAGGAGTGGCAAATAGGAGTTGAGGCACAGGGGCAAATAGGAGTTGAGGCACAGGAGGAATCAGATGGAACTAGTGGCTTGATATTAGTGCAAGAGGGTTTCGCTTAGATAGGCAATTCAGTTTAAGTTAAATGAGCAGTGGGCTGAGCATCATCTCCCGCTATTGACCTTTTTTTTACTATATACTACCCCATCCATCCCAAATTGTACGTCGTTTTGGCTATTCTATATAACAAAAGGTGTATAACTATAAAAACCAAAACAACCTACAATTTGGAACGGAGAGAGTCTATGGCAACTCCTTGGGCTCATGGTTACTCCCTCCGATGAAAAAAATATAAGTAGTTTTAGGTCTATCCTGAGTCTTTTTTTTTTTTGTTGTGACCATCAATAGCAAAAAAATATATATATATAAATAGTTTTCCGACATAAGGTTGATGTTATATTGTTACTAGATCCATCATGAAAAAGCAATTACATAATATGTAGAGACAAATCTATTGAAAATGTTGTATTTTAAAGGAACTGGCGGTCAAATTTCACCTTGTAGACCAAGTTGATGTCCTAAGCTGCTTATGTTTGTGATAAACATAGTGGTTCCTATCAATGCTAGTATTCTCATTTATGCATATTGAATCTTTAGTTGTAGGAACGAGGGCTCACCAGTATATAAGTGATTATTTATAGGTCTGCAGCTGGACTGCTTCAATGGAACAACTTCAGGCCCCCAAAATTCTGCGAAGAACAGTTTGCCCTCAGTTTGTGGCAAGGTATCATCATATTCTCTCACAGAAAGTTGGCATGATACAGTTTTGAGTTGTCATTGTAAGAGGACCCCGAAGATTCCATCACTCCGCAGATAATGTCAAGTTGGCATCTCGGTTCCTGCAACAAGACAAAGGTTGAGAATATTTCAGCAGGCCGGTGAAAGCGCAGTTGCCAAGTCATGAAGTCAAGTTGAGTCGCTATTGTACTAACTTACCAACTTAGACTACCAGATCATTACTAGTCAGTGTTCAAAACAGGGGATGTAACACAACAATTAGAGCATGGTGCAACAACTAAAACAACAGATTTTGGTGTTCAAACGCAACGCAGCAACAACTAAAACCACAAGCTGGTATTGTGGAAACATGAATTAGAGGAGAATAACATCACAGGACTGCTGCGGACATATGACCTAGTAGTAGCCCAGTATGATTATATCATTATAATACAAACAAAGCAGCACAAGCACATAACAAATAAGTAGGCCACTAACAAAAAATGGCTACTCTACGATACAATGCTAATAGACAGCACAAGTCACTAACAGGAAAGAAATAATCACAATGACATAGCCAGCTGCCAGAAATATATTATATTAAAGTACTAACCACTAACCATCGACCAGTGAGCTCTAACCAGCAAAAGTACCAAGTGGCTAAGCTGTTAACAAGTCACAGGGCAGAGGGCACATGTGCGCAGCAAGAAGATATACATGGATAGAGTACAACAAAGAGAAGAGTGCAAAACACTATCAAAACTTTGTGAAAAGAAGGTTCACGGGAGGGGGACGGAAGATTTTTACCCAAGGATGCTGGCAGCAGTATTCATGTAGCAATTTATTCAGCTCCTTGCGAACAAAGGTCAGACTGTCCCTGAACGATGGTGTCTCCCTGGACATAAATAGCGACGCAGATTGGCCCATCACCAGTGAATCAGATGGAGGAATGTCCCTAGTGAGGCAAGTGAAGCAGATGGATGGAACATCTCCAGTGAGGCAAATGAGAACAAGCGGCGGGGAGGAGGCTACGTATCCTTTTGCGCTGACATTGGCACCACATAGCTGCGGACAAATTGGTTAAGCAGGTCCCATTCAGCATCAAGGATCCTGCGACCAGGTGTATGAAGCATGCTCCACACGCCGGTGAGCTTCTGTTTGGGCATAGCCACGAGGAACGATGCAAACGCAGCATGCTGGGGGTGTTTGGCAGCCTTAGTTGCATCAACAAAAAGCGTGTTGTTGTTGCATGCTGTTTCTTGTGTGCTTGGAGATTCATCATCCTCTGCATCAAGAAAGGAAGAGACGTTGCAACCCGAACTGTTGATGTGGTACAAGGCCTCATGCTCGGACTTGTAGGTGGGACGCGAGATAGCAACAAGACCATCAAGAGAACGGGACACCAAGCGGGACAAGTGTCTGGTGCTGATGATTTCTTGGGGGCATTCAACCTCTGCACCATAGGCAATGTCGTACCAGATGGTGCTAAAGATGATGTTGGACACAAGGTCCATTCGGCCATAGCAGTGACCAGCCATGAGAAGAGCACGAAGGAGGCGGGCGCTCCGAGCGCTAATGGGCAGCCTAGCAAGCGCCTTGATGTAGAAGGCATGGATGGTGTCCAGCAGGCACATCTTTAAGGATAGTATGTGCTCACACGGGTGAGCATCGTAATCAACCTCCATTTCACCATCTTGCTCTTTCGATCTGCCAATGACTGACTGGAGGGGACAATTGGCTAGCCTGCTATCCATGTGTTCATCCACAAATGTTGGCTCTGAGAAGTATTGGAGGTCTTCATGACATGGGTTGCCCCTTTCTACCAAGATACGGGCAACAACACCTTCTTCCTGAAGGGAGGCTGAGAAGAGCAATCGGCGAGGTTCAGTACACCTGAAGCTTATGTTGACCTGCGGGGGATTTGGCGGCCATTGCTGGGCAAGTAGGTCCCTGATATCCAAGATGTCACCCTGGCTGAGCATCTTCTTGCTTTGCACCATGGCCAGGATAGGTGACAGCTGGCCAACGGGGGTACTGGGCAGTCATGAACCCTGCCAGGACGTCTGGTGCGGGATGCCTCGCTTGGAGCGCCGCGGCCCTGAATGCGGCCTTCATCTTGCCACCGTCACGGAGCTGGCATCGCTTTTCCGAAGATGGTGGCAAACGGTCGTAGTGGACGAGCTTGATGGCGACAGGCAGGTCGTGGCATGCTAGGGAGAGGTAGCGCCGGACCTGTGTGCTGCTGAGGTACCGGAAGTAAGCAGCCATGAATGCGCAGAGGCCGGCGTAGGACTGGCTGGCGATCTGAAACCACCCGCAGGTCTTCGGCTCGAATGGCGCCGGCGGCGGCTGCTGTTCCCCTGGCGGCAGGGGCAGCAGGGCGATGGCGTTGAGGATGATGTTGCTGACGGGGTTAGCAAGGCCGAAGCAGAGGCCGCCCGCGTAGATGCAGCTGACGAGGTCCGGCATCTCCTTGAGGGGCAGCCGCTCCGACGCAGCTACGTAGAATTTCTCGATGTTGGAAGCGATCTTGACATACTTAGTGACGTCGTCGATGGGAGGCTGCTTCTCCCCGTGGAAACATGATAACCTCCCTTTCCCCCAGTCGGGAAGGGCTCGTAAGAAGGTCGACATTCGCTGATGTGCTAGAGTTTGCAGACGGCGGATTGGGGGATTTTTCGCTGATGTGCGGCACAGGGGAGAAAGGGGTGGTGGCAGAGGGAGCGGCAGCGCATATACTCCTAATATAATCGGCCTGATGGGCCATGCCAAATGGGCTGGCCCCCGTCGTAAGCAGGTCATGACCCCCGTCTACCCCTGGACTGCTGCTGATTCTTGGATTTGTTTCCTTCATCCCAGCACTCTCTTTGGGTCATGACCTTGCATGCGCCGCCGCCTCCTCTCCCTCCCGTACGACGCGTCTTCCCCGCAGGGCCGTGCCGGCAAAAACCAAGGCCCTGTACGAAACCATTGAATAAAGGCCTTTTCTCACCAAAACACTTGAAAATAGAACTATATAACAATATAAATGGCGTAATGTATTATATAAAATGGAATTTATCAAAAAACAGGCATATCTATTCGATTCTCGTATAAATTTTACTTGAACAACTTCATTCTCTTAGTGTTCCTTGAAATAAATTCTTCAATGATATGCTCATATTCTATCTTGTCCAGCAGTCCACTCTCAAGAGCTATTGTGGCTAAATCAGTAAGTCTTTGTTGTGTCATTGTGGAACGCAAGTAGGACTTCAATAGTTTCAGTTTAGAAAAGCTCTGCTCCGCTGATGCAACCGTCACAGGAATGGTCAATAGAACTCTGTATGCAATACTTGCATTAGGAAAAGATTCATGTCGCTTTAGAAACTTTAGAATTTCCACAGCCAACATCTCTACTAAACCCAAGAAGTTCCCATTGCTATCATCATACAACTTACTGTTACATCCACTAAAGGCTAGATTATGCTTGGCAAGAAATTTTACAATGCAAACAATTCTGAACAAAACCTTTCTCCAATGGTCCTTTTCTTTCTCAAATAGCTGCTGAGCAGTTTTATCAATAGTTTCGTCCTTCTCCAATCTATTAGGCAACTCATACCAAGTGGTCATACTCAAAATATGATCAGGACTTGTCTCATGCTCTTTAAGTCTAGCGCCAAGATGTATCCAATCGTTATACCCCTCATTTGCCAACTGACCTTTATGATGCCCTTTCGTAAACAATTTACAACCAAAGCAAAAGACTCTGTCAAGTTCCTTAGAATAAACAAGCCAATCCCTATCACAAAGCTCCCCATTTGGTAGAATTCTATTATAGAATAATGCAGAAAACCTTCTAGAATATTTATCCCTAGGACCTTTCTGTACTGATAAGTCCCTTCTAGGGCCTTTTTGTGCTAAAATATCAATCTGTTTAGAATCAAGAGAATCCCAATATCTTAGATCAAATATATCGGGCTAAAAAGAATCATTAGCATCTACAACAGGTGATGCGACCTCAACATTATTCTCTATCTCTGTCTGACCATCTATAGTACCATTGACAGCATCATTATCAGGTGTAGCCTCAATATTATTCTCTGTTTGCGTCGGACCATCTCTAGGCTCATTATCAGCATTATGATCAGGTGTGGGGCTTTGATCAAGTGAATGATTATCAGGTGTCACTTGTGTTTCTTTTACAATAAATCTATCCATAGCTCCCTTTTGAGACTGAGTTAATCTGCTATTCTTTGTTTTTTCTTACGCTTTTGGTAACCAGATTCATATTTTCTGGACCGATTGGCCGAAGACATAACGTCAATAGTTGGATCTTGAAATACTAGAATATTTAATACACATGCAAACAAGACAAATAGAATAATGAATATTCAATAAACAATTTCATTAACAATAACAAAGTTGGAAAATAATTATTAATGGTAAAGGAGACTTAGTTACGAAGGCTAAAAATGATTAATGATTAATATTTCAACTTGAAGAAAAAGATTAATTAAATATTAGCTAATCACCTGGACTGCCGACCGCCCGACCTGATGGAATATGGATCGATATCAATCGTTCACGAATGACGAATCACAATGGCCACCTGCTGCGCTGCGTCTGACTGCCGTCAGGCGTCGGCTCTCAGGCCTCGCCGTCCTCGTCGCAGCGTCGCCGCACCGTCAAGAGGGGAGCGATTGAGACGAGATCGGGAGTTACGGCGCGGAGGTGAACGAATCGTCAAGACGTCAAGTTGTCTCATCTCACGGTCAGCGCAGCGCACGACAGCAAGTAGCAGATTGGGCCTTGTCTTTTTATCTTTTAATAATACTACATGGGCTGCACTAATCAAATTTTGGGGGCCCCACAAAAATGGGGCCCTGTTCCGTCGAACAGCATGCACTGGCTTGTGCACGGCCCTGCTTCCCCGCCCGCTAGAGTTTTGCCAGTTGCCACCATGGCCGCTGACCGGAGGCTCCTCTCCCGTCACGGCTCCTGGTCCTCCCTCTCGGCGCTCCTCTACCGCGGTGCTATCCTAGAGCAATCGCTGCTGCTGCTGCGCCCGGCCGTCTTCGCGGCGGCCTCCCGCGCGCCTCGGCTTCCCGCGCAGGCACGGAGATGGCGCCGCTGTTCCCCAGGTGCGACTACGAGCACTGGCTCATCGTGATGGACAAGCCCAGCGGGAGGGCACCAACAAGCAGCAGATGATCGACAGCTACATCCAGATCCTCCCTAAGGTCCTCGGATGGTACGTACGACGCGTTATCCACCCACCCGCCGAGGCACCGTCGTCCTATTCCCCCTGGTAAGACCGTAAGGTTGCCGTAGTTCCCCTTTCGAAGTTGAGGAGTGGGGTACATTGGGTAAACAAAATCTGACATTTTTTTTCCTTCTGTGATGCAGCGAGGATGAGGCGAAGAAGAATATATATTCCAAGAAAATTGATTCCAAGAAGCTCAAGGGTTCGTTGAATCTATGCTCTATGATGTGATTATTACTTCACTGCCCTTTTTTTTTTGGGCTAAATTCGTCCTGATAGCTATCTGATGCAATTGAAGGGACAGGGTTTAGTTTAACTGCTCACACTCTTGAGTCTTGATGTTTATGAGTGCAGGATATAGTGTGCCCCTCGCCATGCTCTCCTCCTGTTAGAATAGTGACAGCTACAATGATGAGAAGGAATGGCATTTGCAAAGATTGGTTACAGTGGCACTACATGTTTTATGATTTTCAGTCTGTTTATGAATTTGAAGGAAGACCATATGTTTCGCTGTTGGTAATCTCAAGTGGCAATACCTGCTCAAACTTTCTCTGGTCCTTCTGCAGAACCCAGCACAGCCTCCGATGAAGGAACAAACCGAACAGATTGATCATGTGTTGCACAGCGAAGTGCGTTCGATAACCAAGTACATCCAGGTTTTTTTTTTTGAATGGTTTAGTTGTAATTGTGAATTGTAATACAAATCTGTGGGCCGTTTGCAGGTGACAAACGGGAGCATGATCAAGCTGACGCATGAGAAGATGGAAAGTATCAGTTACACACCGGTGATGTGCCCTATGGGCTCAAGCAGCAGTCAGCAGTCCGTCACCAGGTTTTGTTGATTCAATAAAGTGGACTGTCCTTTAGATCTCATAAGGTAGTTCAACTGTTTTGAGTTTATTAGTGATTCTTGTCAGAAAAAGGCTTTATTGTTGTTGTAGTGATTCTTGTCAGAACGTGATTCTCTGTGTTAAATATATCTTAAGCACAGCGGTAGACTTGTTAAATCGTCAAACAATTTTTCTTCTTCTTTGATTTGATGGATTGCAGATTTAAGGGTATATAGGGGCATAGGGCACTGGCTGACTGTTAGCAGGTCAAATTATTCTGTCCATTTTGCCATACTTAAATACCTTAATATTATTCTGTCCGCTGCCACTGCCTACAGCGGATGAAGATCTACTAAACCTTAATTTTATTCTGTCCGCTGCTTCTTGTGGTTCAGAGTTTGATTGGGATGCTTGCAGCATTAGTCCATAGGTTCAGTGGACTTTGTGTATCGTAAATTGATGCCATGGGGGGCGCCGTGCACACCGTGGTGGCACCGATGGATCGAGTGCGTCAAGCTACTGCTGCACGCCGGACGGCAAAGCCGCACTGCTGGGCAGGGCATGCAGGTTTCTGGTTTAACATTTATCTTAACATATGTCCTTTCAGAACTGCCAACCATGTTTTTTATTCAGAGTGAATAGCCTGAGACAGATGTTCAGTTATTGAACCATCTAGGCGCACAAAGAATGGTCAGTTTGTTCACTGGATCGCAGTCACCATGCTGGTTGTTATGTATTTACCACTAAAGCCTAGGTCTGTGTCCTCTTCTTTACTTGGTTCTCTTACTTTGTTAGTTGTTTTGGTTCAGCAAACAATCTGAATATTATGTGCCCGTTGCGCTTATTTAACATGCACTGCATTTCCATATATGCTACTCCTAACCACCTCTTGGTTAAGTGTCTTAAGCTTGCCTCTACATTGAGTAAACTAGAGTGAGTAGAGTAACATCATATTGATTCTGGCTTGCTTTGATCATTGTGATCGCCAAATTTAGTTACTTGCTTTGTTTATGTTTTTCCCCCTATTCGCCATAGTCAACTGCCTTTGTCTTCTAAGTAATATACATATATATAGGCTAGGCTATACTTCAGTTAATCCTACCTTACCCTGCAAGCATGGCGATTTATGAAGCCACTGCAATTGTTCTCCACCAGTTGTGGTTAATAAAGTGATCCCTGTACTGTACTGCAACCGTACTAATTTATCAAAATTATAAACTACAACAATTCTTACACTTTTTTTTTGAAAGGAAACCATTCTTACACTTACTGAATTACCAATTTATAAATTTATACTATCCTCGTATGCCTTTCACCAGCTCTTGCATTTGATCATTTGATGTGCTTAGTTGAATTGATTACACAAACCTTGCATTTTTTAAATTAAAGTTAAAGTTGTGTGTACCATCAATGCAAAGGCATGCCTTCAGAATTATATAAGAGGGTGTAATGCTTATCTTCAACTTATTCCTCACTCATATGCAGCTGCAGTGGCATACTATATTGGTCAGCCTTACTTCAAGAGAAGAGAGTGTGTCGTTCTTGCCTGCATTTAGCCATCTATTTCATCTATACCAAAATCCCTACCTGTAACAGAAAAAACAATTTACCCATCTTTGGCACAGTGACGTGTTTGCAGTTCTGATGTCCTTGCTACTCCGATCAGCAGCAACAACTTGCATGTTTTCACAAGTGCTTAGTCCTCATGATCAAATATTCAAATACCATTAGTTGCGTATACATATTTTAAATTCCTTTGCATGATCACTAATGCCTCAACACACATCGGTCCTTCAAATATTATTAGCTGACTGTATAATTGAACTGAAGCTGAAATCATAGTGTGGTTTGGTTGATACTTTAGATGCTGATCATTACATATTTGTGCATCCTTTAATGTCAGTTGCCCTATAATTATGGTGTTGCATTCAAACTCCAAAACCAAATGCCCACTATTATTACTATTATATGTGATTTAGGATGCACATATGCTACGTACCCGTATCTCATTTGTACAGTAACAATGCCATGCCATGGACTCTAAATGTAGTTATGCAAACCGTCTTCATCGTTCTGTTTTTGTTTTGCCATTTCCTTTTCATTGTTTCCTATCCTGAAAGCTTTAATTTACATGTCTCAATCTTCGTTATACATATTTGTACAGGTATGACAAGGGCATATCCATTGGCCTCAAAGGCAGCACACCATTGATTAGCACAGGTCCAGGCCGCCTATGCTCCTGGCTATGGGGCTACAGGCCACCTTCACCCTCGATCCTCCCCTCCACGGAGGCGCGCTATCCCGGGCTAACCTGAGCGCTGGCCCTCGCCGCCGGTGTAGCCACATGCTGGCCGGAATCGGCTGTTGCCACCAAGGACGAAAGCTCACACCATCTCAGATATGTTACAAGATGAACACGATTACCCTACTACACTAGGTAGATCAAGTCGTATAGAAAAAAGGGCACAGCTACGCTGCAAGCAACCGACACGCTGGCCACAAGCGGCAACGCCGCGAGCATTTCTAGTCATAGCTAAAACTAGACATATGCTCTTTCCCAGAAGTGGGTAACCATTAGAACAAGTTGGACGAAGGATTAGTATGCCTCCCGGTTCCTGATAATTCATGAGCTAGCTTCAGCCATCAGCCAAACATGCTTGTAGCCTGCTGATATACAAAAGGCTTGCTGATACAATTACCATTATAAGAATTTATTTTGGTTATTATTGTGCGCAAGAAACTTTCAGAAAAGAGGGTTAATAATGCACTCCAAATGCAGAAAAGCCACGGTATAAGCAGCCGGGCCTGGCCTAGTAAGGATGGCAATGCATTTGTAGCCGAAAGGCGTCTCCTATCATCAGGGGGAAAAAATTACCAATGAAAAAACCCGAACTCATGTGGATTTTTTTTATTTTTAATCCTTTTTTTAAACTATTTTCAAAAAGGGGCCGCGTTAGGTACTTAGGTCACGGCCAAAAACAAAGACAGATTTACATATTTTTCCAGAAGTTTCTGATGCCATAAGCAAAAGATTTCAGGCTGCTCAAAAGACCTGTGTTCGTGGATTCCTCAAGCTTTGGATTGTCTTCTCTGCATAACACGGCATAAAAGACAAAAAATTACCATTGGTGTCCAAAGTTGACATTTAAAAAACAAAATTTGTACTTTTCCAGGTTATGCAGAACAAAAGAAAACAGCTTAGGTTCCATTATATCTATGACACTGCATACAGGGAATGAAATATGTCCTTTGTGAACTATGATGGACAGGAAGTCTCAACAAAATAATATGGGTTGGCTGTGCATTGTAATACAAGGCTTATATAGCTGAGGCAAACCTAGTTCGTGGTCACGAAACTGAATTCTGGGTCATCCAAGAACCTGAATTCTGGGTCAAGTCACTCAGAAACTAACTGGTTCAGTCTTTCATGTAAAATCTACCAAGTCACAAGGTTCACTATGTGGCATAAAACTGTTCTCTCAAATATCAGAATTGAAGTAACTCCACAATGACTAGGAATAAATTAGTTGAATCAGTCACTGGCACAAATTGATGGAATGTTAGCTCGGTGTGGCAAAGCCATATTATTTCCAGGGAATCCATGAACTGCATGTCACCAGTTTGTTAATAGTGTTGTAAAACATACGGACTCTGTCCTAGAAGGAAAGGAGAAGGAGGAATCCTAATCCTAGTCCGTTTGTAGGTGGGCTCAAACCGAAACTCTTAGGCCTTGGCAGGACTATATATACGTGGGAGCTCTATGTTGTAATCACCAATATTCAGATGAATAAAGAATAGTCTCCCTATCTTGTGTATACGTTCTACTATTTTCATCTACTATGTGATCATGAGAGACGGAGAGGGGAAGGTCCTAACCGCTGACGACATGTTTTATGACACGTTATCAGCACGACAAGCTCTTCGTCGACATCGCCGTTGAAGCCGCTGCCGATCTTCGGCACCGACGCTCGTGCCGACGACGTCCCGCTGCGACTACTTCTACGACGTCGACATCCCCGACGTTGTTAGCGGAACGGATCTGCTACCTCTACCTGCAACTAATCTGCACTGCATCGACATGTACCGTCATCAAGCAGATAGACCTACGACAATGCCAAACGCCCTACGCAGTATGTATCTACTAACCACTGCCCTACGCGGCATGTGACGTAGATCAAATTGCCATCCTCTGCAAGGTACGAAAGAATCACAACCATCAAGTAGGGTTTATGTTTTGATGTAATATAATTTTTCTACGTGTAGTAGATAGACGTACAAGCAGTACGTAATGCAAGGGGTATACGAACGGTGCGTATAGATACACATGCAGATATCATGTGTATTACGGCTTGTACGCCACTATATACGAGAATTTTGTCCCTACGGTCAGAAACCGATCGCATCTAGGGCTGAATAAATAAATACTGGGCTCCGGAAGATTAAAAGGAAAGAAAATTGCCGGCTCGGAAGACCGACGGAGCATAGGGTGCATCATCGGCATGAAGTCCGACTAATCCTAAACTGAACGGCATGAAGACCGAACTCTCATATGAATCTAGGGTTAATTTAATTAAATAATGGGAGTATGGCAACAACGATATATTTCGTGGACTCCAGCTTGTAGCTTATGAGAACCTGGATCCGGAAAACAAAGTCCATGGCAAAATCGCATGTAGCGATTATATCGGGTCAATGAAAGCAATTGAGGTTGAATCTCCTACTTAGAAGAAAGAAATGTTCTGCTATATCTGTGGCAAATGAAACAAATGAATATTAAATATGCAGTTAATAAGTGGTTTATGAAAATCCATATAATTCGTGAGGAATATAAATCGCAACATATACTATGTATTAAAGTCTATATTCCTGAATGAATATTCAAGTCTGAAGAAGAGCATATCCTTGAAGGAATTAATCTAGGAAGGATAGAATTAATCCAGGAAGGATTTACCAGTCTTGAATGAACACCATTTATCATTGAAGTAAATTTAGACCCGAGAGAGAAAGAAAATGAGGAATCTTAAACACCTTGAAGGTCTCATCCAAACACTTAGAAAGTGTATGAAAAGCTAGCAATGAAGTGATGATATCCT
Organism: Paspalum notatum; assembly: GCA_022530915.1. NCBI lineage: Eukaryota > Viridiplantae > Streptophyta > Magnoliopsida > Poales > Poaceae > Paspalum > Paspalum notatum. The sequence goes on from CM039688.1 coordinate 13,163,809, forward strand.
CTAAATACCATAGAAGGTATAAGAATAATGGTGGTTTTGGCAATTGAATTATCCCCTCAATACCAAATGCAAGGCTGAATTTATTATTTAGTGGTACAATCAAAATCTTGAAGATTTGTAAACATAAAATTTGGAAATCCACTAAGGAATAATAATAAGTATCCAAACTCTATTATAAGTTTGATACACTATCTAGATGATATTGAATATTAATTTATTTACCCCTATAATCCTCTGAAATGATTTATTACTCTGAAGAATAATATTTATTTGTTTTGCACAGTTAATAAGTGGTCATTATGCATGAAGCATATTGCTCTTGTTTCTACCCATACAATTCATAGAAGAATTATGAGCCAACTTTTGAAAGATATAGTATTGTGGTACTGCATACCATTAGCTAGTTTGCACACGTTTATGAAAAAGTGTGGTTTGAACAATGAAGTTTAAAGTTTGGCTTTATGAGGGGGAGCTTATTTTATTGAATCTACCTTGAAGGTAAACCAGTAGGATTACAAAGATCAAGTAGATCATATTTGCTAAAATACTCCAGTTTATGCATAGATCATGAAGATCAATATCTATTTATGAAGAATAGAATATCCAGAAGATTATATGACAAAGAAGGTTCAATGTTGTACTCTTTTTTCCTATGTGAGTTTTTACTTGAAGGTTTCTCACATAAGGTTTTTAACGAGACAACATGTGCAATGCAATTAACGAATGCGATGTACTCTTTTCTCCAATAACCGTTTTTTGCCACTGGGTTTTCGGATGGAGTTTTTAATGAGGCATATGCATATCGTGGTAATCGCCCAAGGGGGATTGTTGTAAAACATACGGACTCTGTCCTAGAAGGAAAGGAGAAGGAGGAATCCTAATCCTAGTCCGTTTGTATGTGGGCTCAAACCGAAACTCTTAGGCCTTGGCAGGACTATATATACATGGGAGCTCTATGTTGCAATCACCAATATTCAGATGAATAAAGAATAGTCTCCCTATCTTGTGTATACGTTCTACTATTTTCATCTACTATGTGATCATGAGAGACGGAGAGGGGAAGGTCCTAACCGCTGATGACATGTTTTATAACAAATAGCAATTCTCTAGCTAAGCCCAAGGGAAGATTCATCTTCCACAGACTAAATTAACCAATTGTACACACTAAACGGCAGAAGTAGTCCTCTTGCTAAGTCCAATTAGTTGATCATACCAAAAGAACTAAACCATACAGGAACCCAGTCGAACAAAAGGTGCATAAATTAAGTTGCATAAATTAATTAAGTCAAGTGGAAAGCCTCCCCCGATGTCACTACATTCGCGGGGTGCAAGTGTGTGACAAAATAAGTCCGTGATGTAAATGACGAGATATATCTAAATATAAAAGCATCACATCAACCATTTTCATTCTAAAACATGCATAGTCCTTAAGAAGGTAAATACAACATATATAAATCACACACATGACACTCGTCACAAAGATTCTCAAGTCCATAAACCACTAATATAGATAAAAAGATAAGGATCATGTCTCATGAGATACATCCATCAAGTCACAGTCACAAAGGTCTCATCTCATATATGATACACAGATATGTCAGCTCAAGCCGCTCCTGTTTTTACCGTAAAAAGACACTCGGAGTCCAAGACGTCACACAAACATCAGTGCAAGTGGGGAGTTGGACACTCGGGGTCCAAGGTGTCACAGGAACATCAGTGCAAGTGGAGAGTTGAACATATTGGTCAGGATCCAGCAGCAGGTCTTCGAAACCAACCGTCAACATGTTGTGCACAGCACTAGGGTATAAGTCAATTGATCCCTCAATATCCCCAGAATGTCCACCGGATGGTGGATGGATAATCAAGCTTGCTTCATTCTCACAAATTGAGCAACGACCTGCTCTCAAAGACACCATAAAAAACAAGATATGAAATGTCAGGAATAAAAATTTTTGACAAGAACAAGAAAATTTACCAAAGAAGTAACTACTAAAAGCTCTCTTTAAAGTCAGAATATTTAGGCTGCTATGTCTGTTATGTCAAGGATTAAGGAATACTTCAACATGATTTATGTCAAGGATTAAGGAATACTTCAACATGATTTAGCTCCAGATGACATTTTAGATAGCTGGCTCTAAACCTTTTGGAGGTCAAAGATTAAGCTAGGTGGGCCTTTGTGCTCATGCTTCATTTTCCCCGAACCCTAGCCGCCACCCTCTACAATCCCCACCCTACCACACCCACCCACCCCAAGCGCCCTACCATAAATATTTTGCTTATCCTCCCACCTAGCCACAATCGCTCCACCTTTAGCATTCAAGAAGAGATGCGACTACTTCTTAGTGCATCAGCATAGTTGTCTGTTATGTCAAGGATTAAGGAATACTTCAACATGATTTATGTCAAGGATTAAGGAATACTTCAACATGATTTAGCTCCAGATGACATTTTAGATAGCTGGCTCTAAACCTTTTGGAGGTCAAAGATTAAGCTAGGTGGGCCTTTGTGCTCATGCTTGGGTACTTGGTCTTGAAATAGGATGCCCAAAGCCATGATGAAATGCAACGCCATCCCATCACAATCTCTACGCTTGATCACAAATTTGCTATGCAACTTAGTCATACTGCTGTCCCTGATATAACATGATAGTTTTGGCAGTTTGGGTTCATAATTGAGTTCATATAACATTGCGATGATGTAGAGAAAAAAACTACACCAATGAGCTTTGCCGCTTATCTTACCTATTACTATACTCCTAAAGTTATATACCACGCCACCTCTCTCAAAACACTGTATATCAACATTGCACATACTCAGAACACAGTTCCCACAACAGTGGCCTCACCAGCACTGCCTGATCGGTGGGTACGCCTGCGCTTTCACCCCCAGCGCCTTGTTCGCGCGCCCAATCTTCTCGAATCAATGAAGCCCGCTGACCCTACTGCCTCCTCTTCCGATCTTTCTTCTCCCTCCCGTCGGTCTCACCCTGCCACCGCTCCCAGATCCGGACTCCCTCCCCACGTCACCCTCCTTCCCTCTCCACGTTTAGCTCATAATTACCAGGAGCGAAAAGAGGAGGGTGGAGAGGTTGTGAAGAGAAAGCGGAGTAGAGAGTTAGTACACTTTGCTAAGGACACCGCAAGAACAGCAGAACATGCCTCCAACTCCAAGAGAGGAGATGGAGATGAAAAGGAAGTGAAAGGAGTGGCAAATAGGAGTTGAGGCACAGGAGGAATCAGATGGAACTAGTGGCTTGATATTAGTGCAAGAGGGTTTCGCTTAGATAGGCAATTCAGTTTAAGTTAAATGAGCAGTGGGCTGAGCATCATCTCCCGCTATTGACCTTTTTTTTACTATATACTACCCCATCCATCCCAAATTGTACGTCGTTTTGGCTATTCTATATAACAAAAGGAGTATAACTATAAAAACCAAAACAACCTACAATTTGGAACGGAGAGAGTCTATGGCAACTCCTTGGGCTCATGTCCCTCCGATGAAAAAAATATAAGTAGTTTTAGGTCTGTCCTGAGTCTTTTTTTTTGTTGTGACCATCAATAGCAAAAATATATATATATAAATAGTTTTCCGACATAAGGTTGATGTTATATTGTTACTAGATCCATCATGAAAAGGCAATTACATAATATGTAGAGACAAATCTATTGAAAATGTTGTATTTTAAAGGAACTGGCGGTCAAATTTCACCTTGTAGACCAAGTTGATGTCCTAAGCTGCTTATGTTTGTGATCGATCGGAGTAATAAACATAGTGGTTCCTATCAATGCTAGTATTCTCATTTATGCATATTGAATCTTTAGTTGTAGGAACGAGGGCTCACCAGTATATAAGTGATTATTTATAGGTCTGCAGCTGGACTGCTTCAATGGAACAACTTCAGGCCCCCAAAATTCAGCGAAGAACAGTTTGCCCTCAGTTTGTGGCAAGATATCATCATATTCTCTCACCAGAAAGTTGGCAAGATACAGTTTTGAGTTGTCATTGTAAGAGGACCCCGAAGATTCCATCACTCCGCAGATAATGTCAAGTTGGCATCTCGGTTCCTGCAACAAGACAAAGGTTGAGAATATTTCAGCAGGCCGGTGAAAGCGCAGTTGCCAAGTCATGAAGTCAAGTTGAGTCGCTATTGTACTAACTTACCAACTTAGACTACCAGATCATTACTAGTCAGTGTTCAAAACAGGGGATGTAACACAACAATTAGAGCATGGTGCAACAACTAAAACAACAGATTTTGGTGTTCAAACGCAACGCAGCAACAACTAAAACCACAAGCTGGTATTGTGGAAACATGAATTAGAGGAGAATAACATCACAGGACTGCTGCGGACATATGACCTAGTAGTAGCCCAGTATGATTATATCATTATAATACAAACAAAGCAGCACAAGCACATAACAAATAAGTTGGCCACTAACAAAAAATGGCTACTCTACGATACAATGCTAATAGACAGCACAAGTCACTAACAGGAAAGAAATAATCACAATGACATAGCCAGCTGCCAGAAATATATTATATTAAAGTACTAACCACTAACCATCGACCAGTGAGCTCTAACCAGCAAAAGTACCAAGTGGCTAAGCTGTTAACAAGTCACAGGGCAGAGGGCACATGTGCGCAGCAAGAAGATATACATGGATAGAGTACAACAAAGAGAAGAGTGCAAAACACTATCAAAACTTTGTGAAAAGAAGGTTCACGGGAGGGGGACGGAAGATTTTTACCCAAGGATGCTGGCAGCAGTATTCATGTAGCAATTTATTCAGCTCCTTGCGAACAAAGGTCAGACTGTCCCTGAACGATGGCGTCTCCCTGGACATAAATAGCGACGCAGATTGGCCCATCACCAGTGAATCAGATGGAGGGAATGTCCCTAGTGAGGCAAGTGAAGCAGATGGATGGAACATCTCCAGTGAGGCAAATGAGAACAAGCGGCGGGGAGGAGGCTTCGTATCCTTTTGCGCTGACATTGGCACCACATAGCTGCGGACAAATTGGTTAAGCAGGTCCCATTCAGCATCAAGGATCCTGCGACCAGGTGTATGAAGCATGCTCCACACGCCGGTGAGCTTCTGTTTGGACATAGCCATGAGGAACGATGCAAACGCAGCATGCTGGGGGTGTTTCGCAGCCTTAGTTGCATCAACAAAAAGCGTGTTGTTGTTGCATGCTGTTTCTTGTGTGCTTGGAGATTCATCATCCTCTGCATCAAGAAAGGAAGAGACGTTGCAACCCGAACTGTTGATGTGGTACAAGGCCTCATGCTCGGACTTGTAGGTGGGACGCGAGATAGCAACAAGACCATCAAGAGAACGGGACACCAAGCGGGACAAGTGTTTGGTGCTGATGATTTCTTGGGGGCATTCAACCTCTGCACCATAGGCAATGTCGTACCAGATGGTGCTAAAGATGATGTTGGACACAAGGTCCATTCTGCCATAGCAGTGACCAGCCATGAGAAGAGCACGAAGGAGGCGGGCGCTCCGAGCGCTAATGGGCAGCCTAGCAAGCGCCTTGATGTAGAAGGCATGGATGGTGTCCAGCAGGCACATCTTTAAGGATAGTATGTGCTCACACGGGTGAGCATCGTAATCAACCTCCATTTCACCATCTTGCTCTTTCGATCTGCCAATGACTGATTGGAGGGGACAATTGGCTAGCCTGCTATCCATGTGTTCATCCACGAATGTTGGCTCTGAGAAGTATTGGAGGTCTTCATGACATGGGTTGCCCCTTTCTACCAAGATACAGGCAACAACACCTTCTTCCTGAAGGGAGGCTGAGAAGAGCAATCGGCGAGGTTCAGTACACCTGAAGCTTATGTTGACCTGCGGGGGATTTGGTGGCCATTGCTGGGCAAGTAGGTCCCTGATATCCAAGATGTCACCCTGGCTGAGCATCTTCTTGCTTTGCACCATGGTCAGGATAGGTGACAGCAGGCCAGCGGGGTACTGGGCAGTCATGAACCCTGCCAGGACGTCCGGTGCGGGATGCCTCGCTTGGAGCGCCACGGCCCTAAATGCGGCCTTCATCTTGCCACCGTCAGGGAGCTGGCATCGCTTTTCCGAAGATGGTGGCAAACGGTCGTAGTGGACGAGCTTGATGGCGACAGGCAGGTCGTGGCATGCTAGGGAGAGGTAGCGCCGGGCCTGTGTGCTGCTGAGGTACCGGAAGTAAGCAGCCATGAATGCGCAGAGGCCGGCGTAGGACTGGCTGGCGATCTGAAACCACCCGCAGGTCTTCGGCTCGAATGGCGCCGGCGGCGGCTGCTGCTCCCCTGGCGGCAGGGGCAGCAGGGCGATGGCGTTGAGGATGATGTTGCTGACGGGGTTAGCAAGGCCGAAGCAGAGGCCGCCCGCGTAGATGCAGCTGACGAGGTCTGGCATCTCCTTGAGGGGCAGCCGCTCCGACGCGGCTACGTAGAATTTCTCGATGTTGGAAGCGATCTTGACGTACTTAGTGACGTTTTCGATGGGAGGCTGCTTCTCCCCGTGGAAACATGATAACCTCCCTTTCCCCCAGTCGGGAAGGGCTCGTAAGAAGGTCGACATTCGCTGATGTGCTAGAGTTTGCAGACGGCGGATTGGGGGATTTTTCGCTGATGTGCGGCACAGGGGAGAAAGGGGTGGTGGCAGAGGGAGCGGCAGCGCATATACTCCTAATATAATCGGCCTGATGGGCCATGCCAAATGGGCTGGCCCCCGTCATAAGCAGGTCATGACCCCCGTCTACCCCTGGACTGCTGCTGATTCTTTGATTTGTTTCCTTCATCCCAGCACTCTCTTTGGGTCATGACCTTGCATGCGCCGCCGCCTCCTCTTCCTCCCGTACGACGCATCTTCCCTGCCCGCTAGAGTTTTGCCAGTTGCCACCATGGCCGCCGCCAGGAGGCTCCTCTCCCGTCATGGCTCCTGGTCCTCCCTCTCGGCGCTTCTCTACCGCGGTGCTATCCCAGAGCAATCGCTGCTGCTGCTGCGCCCGGCCGTCTTTGCGGCGGCTTCCCGCGCGCCTCGGCTTCCCGCGCAGGCACGGAGATGGCGCCGCTGTTCCCCAGGTGCGACTACGAGCACTGGCTCATCGTGATGGACAAGCCTGGCGGGAGGGCACCAACAAGCAGCAGATGATCGACAGCTACATCCAGATCCTCCCTAAGGTCCTCGGATGGTACGTACGACGCGTTATCCACCCACCCGCCGAGGCACCATCGTCCTATTCCCCCTGGTAAGACCGTAAGGTTGCCGTAGTTCCCCTTTCGAAGTTGAGGAGTGGGGTACATTGGGTAAACAAAATCTGACATTTTTTTCCTTCTGTGATGCAGCGAGGATGAGGCGAAGAAGAATATATATTCCAAGCAAATTGATTCCAAGAAGCTCAAGGGTTCGTTGAATCTATGCTCTATGATGTGATTATTACTTCACTGCCCTTTTTTTTTTGGGCTAAATTCGTCCTGATAGCTATCTGATGCAATTGAAGGGACAGGGTTTAGTTTAACAGCTCACACTCTTGAGTCTTGATGTTTATGAGTGCAGGATATAGTGTGCCCCTCACCATGCTCTCCTCCTGTTAGAATAGTGACAGCTACAATGATGAGAAGGAATGGCATTTGCAAAGATTGGTTACAGTGGCACTACATGTTTTATGATTTTCAGTCTGTTTATGAATTTGAAGGAAGACCATATGTTTCGCTATTGGTAATCTCAAGTGGCAATACCTGCTCAAACTTTCTCTGGTCCTTCTGCAGAACCCAGCACAGCCTCTGATGAAGGAACAAACCGAACAGATTGATCATGTGTTGCACAGCGAAGTGCGTTCGATAACCAAGTACATCCAGGGTTTTTTTTGAATGGTTTAGTTGTAATTGTGAATTGTAATACAAATCTGTGGGCCGTTTGCAGGTGACAAACGGGAGCATGATCAAGCTGACGCATGAGAAGATGGAAAGTATCAGTTACACACCGGTGATGTGCCCTATGGGCTCAAGCAGCAGTCAGCAGTCCGTCACCAGGTTTTGTTGATTCAATAAAGTGGACTGTCCTTTAGATCTCATAAGGTAGTTCAACTGTTTTGAGTTTATTAGTGATTCTTGTCAGAAAAAGGCTTTATTGTTGTTGTAGTGATTCTTGTCAGAACGTGATTCTCTGTGTTAAATATATCTTAAGCACAGCGGTAGACTTGTTAAATCGTCAAACAATTTTTCTTCTTCTTTGATTTGATGGATTGCAGATTTAAGGGTATATAGGGGCATAGGGCACTGGCTGACTGTTAGCAGGTCAAATTATTCTGTCCATTTTGCCATACTTAAATACCTTAATATTATTCTGTCCGCTGCCACTGCCTACAGCGGATGAAGATCTACTAAACCTTAATTTTATTCTGTCCGCTGCTTCTTGTGGTTCAGAGTTTGATTGGGATGCTTGCAGCATTAGTCCATAGGTTCAGTGGACTTTGTGTATCGTAAATTGATGCCATGGGGGGCGCCGTGCACACCGTGGTGGCACCGATGGATCGAGTGCGTCAAGCTACTGCTGCACGCCGGACGGCAAAGCCGCACTGCTGGGTAGGGCATGCAGGTTTCTGGTTTAACATTTATCTTAACATATGTCCTTTCAGAACTGCCAACCATGCTTTTTATTCAGAGTGAGTAGCCTGAGACAGATGTTCAGTTATTGAACCATCTAGGCGCACAAAGAATGGTCAGTTTGTTCACTGGATCGCAGTCACCATGCTGGTTGTTATGTATTTACCACTAAAGCCTAGGTCTGTGTCCTCTTCTTTACTTGGTTCTCTTACTTTGTTAGTTGTTTTGGTTCAGCTAACAATCTGAATATTATGTGCCCGTTGCGCTTATTTAACCTGCAATGCATTTCAATATATGCTACTCCTAACCACCTCCTTAATTGTCTTGGTTAAGTGTCTTAAGCTTGCCTCTACATTGAGTAAACTAGAGTGAGTAGAGTAGCATCATATTGATTCTGGCTTGCTTTGATCATTGTGATCGCCAAATTTAGTTACTTGCTTTGTTTATGTTTTTCCCCCTATTCGCCACAGTCAACTGCCTTTGTCTTCTAAGCAATATACATATATATAGGCTAGGCTATACTTCAGTTAATCCTACCTTACCCTGCAAGCATGGCGATTTATGAAGCCACTGCAATTGTTCTCCACCAGTTGTGCTTAATAAAGTGATCCCTGTATTGTACTGCAACCGTACTAATTTATCAAAATTATAAACTACAACAATTCGAACACTTTTTTTTGAAAGGAAACCATTCTTACACTTACTGAATTACCAACTTATAAATTTATACTATCCTCGTATGCCTTTCACCAACTCTTGCATTTGATCATTTGATGTGCTTAGTCGAATTGATTACACAAACCTTGCATTTTTTAAATTAAAGTTAAAGTTGTGTGTACCGTCAATGCAAAGGCATGCCTTCAGAATTATATAAGAGGGTGTAATGCTTACCTTCAACTTATTCTTCACTCATATGCAGCTGCAGTGGCATACTATATTGGTCAGCCTTACTTCAAGAGAAGAGAGTGTGTCGTTCTTGCCTGCATTTAGCCATCTATTTCATCTATACCAAAATCCCTACCTTTAACAGAAAAAACAATTTACCCATCTTTGGCACAGTGATGTGTTTGCAGTTCTGATGTCCTTGCTACTCCGATCAGCAGCAACAACTTGCATGTTTTCACAAGTGCTTAGTCCTCATGATCAAATATTCAAATACCATTAGTTGCGTATACATATTTTAAATTCCTTTGCATGATCACTAATGCCTCAACACACATCGGTCCTTCAAATATTATTAGCTGACTGTATAATTGAACTGAAGCTGAAATCATAGTGTGGTTTGGTTGATACTTTAGACGCTGATCATTACATATTTGTGCATCCTTTAATGTCAGTTGCCCTATAATTATGGTGTTGCATTCAAACTCCAAAACCAAATGTCCACTATTATTACTATTATATGTGATTTAGGATGCACATATGCTACGTACCCGCATCTCATTTGTACAGTAACAATGCCATGCCATGGACTCTAAATGTAGTTATGCAAACCGTCTTCATCGTTCTGTTTTTGTTTTGCCATTTCCTTTTCATTGTTTCCTATCCTGAAAGCTTTAATTTACATGTCTCAATCTTCGTTATACATATTTGTACAGGTATGACATGGGCATATACATTGGCCTCAAAGGCAGCACACCATCGATTAGCACAGGTCCAGGCCGCCTATGCTCCTGGCTATGGGGCTACAGGCCACCTCCACCCTCGATCCTCCCCTCCACGGAGGCGCGCTATCCCGGGCTAACCTGAGCGCTGGCCCTCGCCGCCGGTGTAGCCACATGCTGGCCGGAATCGGCTGTTGCCACCAAGGACGAAAGCTCACACCATCTCAGATATGTTACAAGATGAACACGATTACCCTACTACACTAGGTAGATCAAGTCGTATAGAAAAAAGGGCACAGCTACGCTGCAAGCAGCCGACACGCTGGCCACAAGCGGCAACGCCGCGAGCATTTCTAGTCATAGCTAAAACTAGACATATGCTCTTTCCCAGAAGCGGGTAACCATTAGAACAAGTTGGGCGAAGGATTAGTATGCCTCCCGGTTCCTGATAATTCATGAGCTAGCATCAGCCATCAGCCAAACATGCTTGTAGCCTGCTGATATACAAAAGGCTTGCTGATACAATTACCATTATAAGAATTTATTTTGGTTATTATTGTGCGCAAGAAACTTTCAGAAAAGAGGGTTAATAATGCACTCCAAATGCAGAAAAGCCACGGTATAAGCAGCCAGGCCTGGCCTAGTAAGGATGGCAATGCATTTGTAGCCGAAAGGCGTCTCCTATCATCCGGGGAAAAAATTACCAATGAAAAAACCCGAACTCATGTGGATTTTCTTTTATTTTTAATCCTTTTTTAAACTATTTCCAAAAAGGGGCCGCGTTAGGTACTTAGGTCACGGCCAAAAACAAAGACAGATTTACATATTTTTCCAGAAGTTTCTGATGCCATAAGCAAAAGATTTCAGGCTGCTCAAAAGACCTGTGTTCGTGGATTCCTCAAGCTTTGGATTGTCTTCTCTGCATAACACGGCATAAAAGACAAAAAATTACCATTGGTGTCCAAAGTTGACATTTAAAAAACAAAATTTGTACTTTTCCAGGCTATGCAGAACAAAAGAAAACAGCTTAGGTTCCATTATATCTATGACACTGCATACAGGGAATGAAATATGTCCTTTGTGAACTATGATGGACAGGAAGTCTCAACAAAATAATATGGGTTGGCTGTGCATTGTAATACAAGGCTTATATAGCTGAGGCAAACCTAGTTCGTGGTCACGAACCTGAATTCTGGGTCATCCAAGAACCTGAATTCTGGGTCAAGTCAGTCAGAAACTAACTGGTTCAGTCTTTCATGTAAAATCTACCAAGTCACAAGGTTCACTATGTGGCATAAAACTGTTCTCTCAAATATCAGAATTGAAGTAACTCCACAATGACTAGGAATAAATTAGTTGAATCAGTCACTGGCACAAATTGATGGAATGTTAGCTCGGTGTGGCAAAGCCATATTATTTCCAGGGAATCCATGAACTGCATGTCACCAGTTTGTTAATAGTGTTGTAAAACATACGGACTCTGTCCTAGAAGGAAAGGAGAAGGAGGAATCCTAATCCTAGTCCGTTTGTATGTGGGCTCAAACCGAAACTCTTAGGCCTTGGCAGGACTATATATACGTGGGAGCTCTATGTTGTAATCACCAATATTCAGATGAATAAAGAATAGTCTCCCTATCTTGTGTATACGTTCTACTATTTTCATCTACTATGTGATCATGAGAGACGGAGAGGGGAAGGTCCAAACCGCTGACGACATGTTTTATAACACGTTATCAGAACGACAAGCTCTTCGTCGACATCGCCGTTGAAGCCGCCGCCGATCTTCGGCACCGACGCTCGTGCCGACGATGTCCCGCTGCGACTACTTCGACGACGTCGACATCCCCGACGTTGTTAGCGGAACGGATCTGCTACCTCTACCTGCAACTAATCTGCACTGCATCGACATGTACCGTCATCAAGCAGATAGACCTACGACAATGCCAAACGCCCTACGCGGTATGTATCTACTAACCACTGCCCTACGCGGCATGTGACGTAGATCAAATTGCCATCCTCTTCAAGGTACGAAAGAATCACAACCATCAAGTAGGGTTGATGTTTTGATGTAATATAATTTTTCTACGTGTAGTAGATAGACGTACAAGCAGTACGTAATGCAAGGGGTATACGAACGGTGCGTATAGATACACATGCAGATATCATGTGTATTACGGCTTGTACGCCACTATATACGAGAATTTTGTCCCTACGGTCAGAAACCGATTGCATCTAGGGCTGAATAAATAAATACTGGGCTCCGGAAGATTAAAAGGAAAGAAAATTGCCGGCTCGGAAGACCGACGGAGCATAGGGTGCATCATCGGCATGAAGTCCGACTAATCCTAAACTGAACGGCATGAAGACCGAACTCTCATATGAATCTAGGGTTAATTTAATTAAATAATGGGAGTATGGCAACAACGATATATTTCGTGGACTCCAGCTTGTAGCTTATGTACACTTCTAGTATTGTTCTTGGACTCCTAGCTAGCAGCTTGGATTATTATATGTACGCATCGATCTGGTACTGTATTGCTGCCCTGCACAAGCTCCGTCCGTACACAGGTATTTTCATTGCACACCAGTGAAACCAGTACCAGCAAGCAGTCGGTAGCTCGCTGCACGAGCGCCGCCGCACATGCACACGCAGTGCACGATGCCCGCTACCGTCTCCTCGAGCAACACGGCCGCATGCAAGTCGGCAACTCGCTGAACGACTTCTCACCTCTCCCAAGCATCGCGGCCTGCATGCCGCCTCCGACGCACCCACAGCCAACATGAACGTGCATTTGTATACATACTCATGACATAAAGCCGATCATGCACGATCGCCATGTTTATCATCCATGACGTAGCCTGAATGCGTCACTGTTGTCATCATGATATATACAATAGTCATGAATTTGATTGGGCTTGCACCGCCCCTTCTAGGTGTACTCAGCTCGTTGCAGTACATCAAACTACGTCATGCGTACTGTATGTGCCATCAATGAATCGATGTCAGTCGCCATTGCCATGCATTGGCTCGAAGCCAAGAATGATTTGCTTCCAATACATTGTATGCATGAGCAATAGATTGGTCTAGGGCCAAGCAGCCTAAGATCAGGGGGTGAGTTAATATGAGATTTGCTCAATGGAGACTAACCCAATTGATGGGATCAATAATTATGGAGGATGATGGATAACACACTTATAATGATTTGGGATTCATGAAGATAAGGCATTAAGAAAATTTTGCATTGAATGGCAATTAGAAAATTCCAGAAGAAATTCCATGTAAATTTAAATGTTGCGTATTTGATACATTTGAAGTGTATAGTCTATTTTTATGAGTACTTGGATCAATTTGTTTTGGCTAAACAAAAAGAAGCTAGATAATGAAATAAGTTTTCTAAACTATGTGCAAATCAGGGGGAGAACATCCTTGACTTTGTAGGAATACTAAATATTCTTTATTGCACTTTATGTATTTTAGCTCGCTGCATATAACATAAAACTTCATCATAGCATACATGAATGGGCCTCCACTTGTAGTTGGAGATACATGAATTTGAATTATTAAAAGCCCATGATAGGGGATATTTTTTGAAGTATGCTATTAAAGATCTAATATTGGCATTAGGGGGAGAGAAAGCCTATTTTGAATGCCAAATATTATTTCCATAGAAGAAAAATGGTCTTAAGAGAAAATATTCCTTAAAGCTTGAAGTAGGAATATTATCACGCACTAAGTCACACAATAGTTTGACTAATGCTCTTGTGAAGCATGTAGCAGAGCATATGCCAGATATTTTTGAAATGAGAGGAGTAATTTGAAGTTATAAACCAGAAGTTGTTTTTATTAGTAGTAAACTAAATGTTGTATACCATCAAACTAAAATCTACGGGGACGCCTGTGGTTATAGTTTAGTGTATACTTGTTAAATAGAAATAAAATGAAACTCCTCCATTCTCATGAAGAGAACGCCTCATGAAGAAGGTTAAGCACCTCATGAAGAGGATCATCATAAAGATGAAATCCAACACACTAAGCGCGCGCATCATTAGTGTTGGATATGCAGAAAATATCATCTCTTGATTGGGAAATGACAAAGAGATAGAATAATCTCACATTGTGAGAATATTGGGAGAAAATTATAGTTGTCGACAACACTACCTCTATAATTGCAATGTTTCTCTTATGAGAACCTGGATCCGGAAAACAAAGTCCATGGCAAAATCGCATGTAGCGATTATATCGGGTCAATGAAAGCAATTGAGGTTGAATCTCCTACTTAGAAGAAATAAATGTTCTGCTATATCTCTGGCAAATGAAACAAATGAATATTAAATATGCAGTTAATAAGTGGTTTATGAAAATCCATATAATTCCTGAAGAATATAAATCGCAACATATACTAAGTATTAAAGTCTATATTCCTGAATGAATATTCAAGTCTCAAGAAGAGCATATCCTTGAAGGAATTAATCAAGGAAGGATAGAATTAATCCAGGAAGGATTTACCAGTCTTGAATGAACACCATTTATCTTTGAAGTGAATTTAGACCCGAGAGAGAAAGAAAATGAGGAATCTTAAACACCTTGAAGGTCTCATCCAAACACTTAGAAAGTGTATGAAAAGCTAGCAATGAAGTGATGATATCCTCTAAATACCATAGAAGGTATAAGAATAATGGTGGTTTTGGCAATTGAATTATCCCCTCAATACCAAATGCAAGGCTGAATTTATTATTTAGTGCTACAATCAAAATCTTGAAGATTTGTAAACATAAAATTTGGAAATCCACTAAGGAATAATAATAAGTATCCAAACTCTATTATAAATTTGATACACTATCTAGATGATATTGAATATTAATTTATTTACCCCTATAATCCTCTGAAATGATTTATTACTCTGAAGAATAATATTTATTTGTTTTGCACAGTTAATAAGTGGTCATTATGCATGAAGCATATTGCTCTTGTTTCTACCCATACAATTCATAGAAGAATTATGAGCCAACTTTTGAAAGATATAGTATTGTGGTACTGCATACCATTAGCTAGTTTGCACACGTTTATGAAAAAGTGTGGTTTGAACAATAAAGTTTAAAGTTTGGCTTTATGAGGGGGAGCTTATTTTATTGAATCTACCTTGAAGGTAAACCACTAGGATTACAAAGATCAAGTAGATCATATTTGCTAAAATACTCAAGTTTATGCATAGATCATGAAGATCAATATCTATTTATGAAGAATAGAATATCCAGAAGATTATATGACCAAGAAGGTTCAATGTTGTACTCCTTTTTCCTATGTGAGTTTTTACTTGAAGGTTTCTCACATAAGGTTTTTCACGAGACAACATGTGCAATGCAATTAACGAATGCGATGTACTCTTTTCTCCAATAACCGTTTTTTGCCACTGGGTTTTCGGATGGAGTTTTTAATGAGGCATATGCATATCGTGGTAATCGCCCAAGGGGGATTGTTGTAAAACATACGGACTCTGTCCTAGAAGGAAAGGAGAAGGAGGAATCCTAATCCTAGTCCGTTTGTATGTGGGCTCAAACCGAAACTCTTAGGCCTTGGCAGGACTATATATACATGGGAGCTCTATGTTGCAATCACCAATATTCAGATGAATAAAGAATAGTCTCCCTATCTTGTATATACGTTCTACTATTTTCATCTACTATGTGATCATGAGAGACGGAGAGGGGAAGGTCCTAACCGCTGATGACATGTTTTATAACAAATAGCAATTCTCTAGCTAAGCCCAAGGGAAGATTCATCTTCCACAGACTGAATTAACCAATTGTACACACTAAACGGCAGAAGTAGTCCTCTTGCTAAGTCCAATTAGTTGATCATACCAAAAGAACTAAACCATACAGGAACCCAGTCGAACAAAAGGTGCATAAATTAAGTTGCATAAATTAATTAAGTCAAGTGGAAAGCCTCCCCCGATGTCATTGCATTCGCGGGGTGCAAGTGTGTGACAAAATAAGTCCGTGATGTAAATGACGAGATATATCTAAATATAAAAGCATCACATCAACCATTTTCATTCTAAAACATGCATAGTCCTTAAGAAGGTAAATACAACATATATAAATCACACACATGACACTCGTCACAAAGATTCTCAAGTCCATAAACCACTAATATAGATAAAAAGATAAGGATCATGTCTCATGAGATACATCCATCAAGTCACAGTCACAAAGGTCTCATCTCATATATGATACACAGATATGTCAGCTCAAGCCGCTCCCGTTTTTACCGTAAAAAGACACTCGGAGTCCAAGACGTCACACAAACATCAGTGCAAGTGGAGAGTTGGACACTCGGGGTCCAAGGTGTCACAGGAACATCAGTGCAAGTGGAGAGTTGAACATATTGGTCAGGATCCAGCAGCAGGTCTTCGAAACCAACCGTCAACATGTTGTGCACAGCACTAGGGTATAAGTCAATTGATCCCTCAATATCCCAAGAATGTCCACCGGATGGTGGATGGATAATCAAGCTTGCTTCATTCTCACAAATTGAGCAACGACCTGCTCTCAAAGACACCATAAAAAACAAGATATGAAATGTCAGGAATAAAAAATTTTGACAAGAACAAGAAAATTTACCAAAGAAGTAACTACTAAAAGCTCTCTTTAAAGTCAGAATATTTAGGCTGCTATTATGTCAAGGATTAAGGAATACTTCAACATGATTTATGTCAAGGATTAAGGAATACTTCAACATGATTTAGCTCGAGATGACATTTTAGATAGCTGGCTCTAAACCTTTTGGAGGTCAAAGATTAAGCTAGGTGGGCCTTTGTGCTCATGCCTGGGTACTTGGTCTTGAAATAGGATGCCCAAAGCCATGATGAAATGCAACGCCATCCCATCACAATCTCTACGCTTGATCACAAATTTGCTATGCAACTTAGTCATACTGCTGTCCGTGATATAACATGATAGTTTTGGCAGTTTGGGTTCATAATTGAGTTCATATAACATTGCGATGATGTAGAGAAAAAAACTACACCAATGAGCTTTGCCGCTTATCTTTCCTATTACTATACTCCTAAAGTTATATACCACGCCACCTCTCTCAAAACACTGTATATCAACATTGCACATACTCAGAACACTGTTCCCACAACAGTGGCCTCACCAGCACTGCCTGATCGGTGGGTACGCTTGCGCTTTCACCCCCAGCGCCTTGTTCG
The DNA here is from genome assembly GCA_022530915.1 of Paspalum notatum. Lineage (NCBI taxonomy): Eukaryota > Viridiplantae > Streptophyta > Magnoliopsida > Poales > Poaceae > Paspalum > Paspalum notatum. Next base: position 13,181,230 of record CM039688.1, read on the forward strand.
CGCGCCCAATCTTCTCGAATCAATGAAGCCCGCTGACCCTACCGCCTCCTCTTCCAATCCTTCTTCCCCCTCCCGTCGGTCTCACCCCGCCGCCGCTCCCAGATCCGGACTCCCTCCCCACGCCACCCTCCTTCCCTCTCCACGTTTAGCTCATAATTACCAGGAGCGAAAAGAGGAGGGTGGAGAGGTTGTGAAGAGAAAGCGGAGTAGATAGTTAGTACACTTTGCTAAGGACACCGCAAGAACAGCAGAACTTGCCTCCAACTCCAAGAGAGGAGATGGAGATGAAAAGGAAGTGAAAGGAATGGCAAATAGACGTTGAGGCACAGGAGGAATCAGATGGAACTAGTGGCTTGATATTAGTGCAAGAGGGTTTCGCTTAGATAGGCAATTCAGTTTAAGTTAAATGAGCAGTGGGCTGAGCATCATCTCCCGCTATTGACCTTTTTTTTACTATATACTACCCCATCCATCCCAAATTGTACGTCGTTTTGGCTATTCTAGATAACAAAAGGTGTATAACTATAAAAACCAAAACAACCGACAATTTGGAACGGAGAGAGTCTATGGCAACTCCTTGGGCTCATGGTTACTCCCTCCGATGAAAAAAATATAAGTAGTTTTAGGTCTGTCCTGAGTCTTTTTTTTTTTTGTTGTGACCATCAATAGCAAAAAAAAATATATATATGTAAATAGTTTTCTGACATAAGGTTGATGTTATATTGTTACTAGATCCATCATGAAAAGGCAATTACATAATATGTAGAGACAAATCTATTGAAAATGTTGTATTTTAAAGAAACTAGCGGTCAAATTTCACCTTGTAGACCATGTTGATGTCCTAAGCTGCTTATGTTTGTGATCGGTCGGAGTAATAAACATAGTGGTTCCTATCAATGCTAGTATTCTCATTTATGCATATTGAATCTTTAGTTGTAGGAACGAGGGCTCACCAGTATATAAGTGATTATTTATAGGTCTGCAGCTGGACTGCTTCAATGGAACAACTTCAGGCCCCCAAAATTCAGCGAAGAACAGTTTGCCCTCAGTTTGTGGCAAGGTATCATCATATTCTCTCACCAGAAAGTTGGCATGATACAGTTTTGGGTTGTCATTGTAAGAGGACCCCGAAGATTCCATCACTCCGCAGATAATGTCAAGTTGGCATCTCGGTTCCTGCAACAAGACAAAGGTTGAGAATATTTCAGCAGGCCGGTGAAAGCGCAGTTGCTAAGTCATGAAGTCAAGTTGAGTCGCTATTGTACTAACTTACCAACTTAGACTACCAGATCATTACTAGTCAGTGTTCAAAGCAGGGGATGTAACACAACAATTAGAGCATGGTGCAACAACTAAAACAATAGATTTTGGTGTTCAAACGCAACGCAGCAACAACTAAAACCACAAGCTGGTATTGTGGAAACATGAATTAGAGGAGAATAACATCACAGGACTGCTGTGGACATATGACCTAGTAGTAGCCCAGTATGATTATATCATTATAATACAAGCAAAGCAGCACAAGTACATAACAAATAAGTAGGCCACTAACAAAAAATGGCTACTCTACGATACAACGCTAATAGACAGCACAAGTCACTAACAGAAAAGAAATAATCACAATGACATAGCCAGCTGCCAGAAATATATTAAATATTAAAGTACTAACCACTAACCATCGACCAGTGAGCTCTAACCAGCAAAAGTACCAATTGGCTAAGCTGTTAACAAGTCACAGGGCAGAGGGCACATGTGCGCAGCAACAAGATATATATGGATAGAGTACAACAAAGAGAAGAGTGCAAAACACTATCAAAACTTTGTGAAAAGAAGGTTCACGGGAGGGGGACGCAAGATTTTTACCCAAGGATGCTGGCAGCAGTATTCATGTAGCAATTTATTCAGCTCCTTGCGAACAAAGGTCAGACTGTCCCTGAACGATGGCGTCTCCCTGGACATAAATAGCGACGCAGATTGGCCCATCACCAGTGAATCAGATGGAGGGAATGTCCCCAGTGAGGCAAGTGAAGCAGATGGATGGAACATCTCCAGTGAGGCAAATGAGAACAAGCGGCGGGGAGGAGGCTCCGTATCCTTTTGCGCTGACATTGGCACCACATAGCTGCGGACAGATTGGTTAAGTAGGTCCCATTCAGCATCAAGGATCCTGCGACCAGGTGTATGAAGCATGCTCCACACGCCGGTGAGCTTCTGTTTGGACATAGCCATGAGGAACGATGCAAACGCAGCATGTTGGGGGTGTTTGGCAGCCTTAGTTGCATCAGCAAAAAGCGTGTTGTTGTTGCATGCTGTTTCTTGTGTGCTTGGAGATTCATCATCCTCTGCATCAAGAAAGGAAGAGACGTTGCAACCCGAACTGTTGATGTGGTACAAGGCCTCATGCTCGGACTTGTAGGTGGGACGCGAGATAGCAACAAGACCATCAAGAGAACGGGACACCAAGCGGGACAAGTGTCTGGTGCTGATGATTTCTTGGGGGCATTCAACCTCTGCACCATAGGCAATGTCGTACCAGATGGTGTTAAAGATGATGTTGGACATAGGGTCCATTCGGCCATAGCAGTGACCAGCCATGAGAAGAGCACGAAGGAGGCGGGCGCTCCGAGCGCTGATGGGCAGCCTGGCAAGCGCCTTGATGTAGAAGGCATGGATGGTGTCCAGCAGGCACATCTTTAAAGATAGTATGTGCTCACATGGGTGAGCATCGTAATCAACCTCCATTTCACCATCTTGCTCTTTCGATCTGCCAATGACTCGATCACACCCTAAATTTTCCAATTTGGAATGTGACACTTTTCGGCTCGAATTAATACAATGAGTTTCTGGATATTTTTAAATTTTGACCAACGGTTATATAATTATCAAGATATTTAGTAGAGGGAATAAATATTTTTATAAAGCAAAATAGATATGTCTGGCTTATCATGATAAGTGTGTTGCATTCATGCTAGTTTGCATGGTGTTTTTGAGTGCTTAAAGTTTTCTAAATATGTTTCAACTCCGAGTAACCTTTTCCGGGACATTCTAGATTTTTCTAGAAGCTTTTCCCAATCCTCTTAGAGCAAAAAAAATCCATTTATCGGATGCTCTTTAAAATCTCCCTATGAGGTCCAAATATTTTATTTGGGTTCATTTTTGTCCAAAATATTTCTAGGATTTTTTTCTAGAAATTTTTGAGACCGTCGGAATATTTTTCGGACTCCAAGTATTGATTCTAGACTTCTCTAGAATTATTTTAATTCTGAAAATTATAAATTCTGAGTTTATATGGGTTTTGTCCATTTAAATATTCTGGAATTCCAATAAATCTCAAAGGCCCATTTATGGGTTCTCTAATGGGCTTTAAGCTCATTAAGCCTATTAGTAGAGGTGGGAGATGTAAATCAATAGTACCATATTACCAGTTGACGCGCATCTATAGAGCTTTTTTCCCTATATAATAAACCCAACCCCTCGGTCTATATGCCCTAGCTGCCGCAGACGCGTGCCTCTCGCCGCCGATGTCGCCACCAACTGCGCATCTATCTGCACGCGCTGCTTGACCCTAGGTCACGCGATCCATGCCAAGCCGCCGGTGCCGCTCGTCGCCGCTGCGCCGGGGTGGCCTCCCCAATGAGCTGGAGACAAGTCCAGCCGACGTTGCCGACGTTCCCAGGCCCGCATGGCACATGCACGCAGGGTGTCCGAGCTACGATGGGGCTGCTTAATGCGCCGCCCGTCGGCCGCCTGATCAGACCATGGCGCCCTGCCCTCCAGCTACACCTCCGTTGCCGCCATACTGTCTCGGCGCTAACCCCCTGCGTGCTTCCCAGACGTCGTTGAGTCCACAGGATCGGACAGCCGAGGTCTTTGGTCTGGTCCTCCTTCCTTCGTGTGATGCGGCAAGCCCTATAGATAAATCCCTATGATGGGAACAAGAGCCGGTCAGGAGAATCACGTGAAGCGATTTGCAAACATGGCCTAATGCAGATGCCCAAGTTCCGTTGCTTTATAGATCAAACCATGCTGTTCCATCTTTTCACATCAATGAGTCACACGCTCAGGTTGTTAGTCCCTGCACTCTTCCTATTCACCATCTATCCCTGGTCCTTTAATTCTTTGCATCTAATTCATTTAAACTAATTCATTTAAGCTCTGTCTTATGCCGTTCCAGTTGCGTTAGATTCGTAATGATGAAACCTACGTTTAGCGTTCATGTTAACCATATACCATATTATATGTTCCTGGTTTTAAATATAAACATTACTTGGATCAATGCTATTCTCATTATTTTTCTATAAATAAAATCAATTTAGGGTCTAATCTCGTTTTTCCTAAACACGTGTTAATATGACTAATGTTGTTTACATTGTTTTTTTTTTAAACAAAAGCAATATAGGCTTTCTTAAACACATGTTAGTTTGATTAATGTTTATTCCAATAGTTTTCTTATTTAAACCAATTTGGGTTCAAACCTTGTTTTTATACCAGATGCTTGTTAATATGGTTAATGACGATATAACTAGTTTTTTTTCAATTAAAATATGAACAGGTTATACTTTACCTTTTCATAATTACTTTTGTTAATTTGATTAATGCCAATTATAATATGTTTTCAACTGTACCTGTTTAGTTCAAACAAGATAGGTGCAAAAGCTTGAATAGGTTGATCTCACTAGCTTCTCTATAATTAATGGTTTCAACAGTATAATAATTACTTTGAAATATTTACAAATAAAATATAATTAGTTTCAACTACAGTTTTTAGTTCAAATGTAATTTGGGTTAATTATAATCTAGTTATATTTTTATGAACTCCTTTTTCAATATTTTGGTATTTAGAAATAAATGCAGCTTATAGTCTTCTTTATTCATCAACAATGCAAACCTTTCGTTAGTTGCATATTTTCAACTGTAATACGTTTTTAGTGTTCCTTTGTTCACGTGACCGCAGCAAACGAGCCCTCTCTCTTAGGACATGTTTTGTAAAGCTTTTCTTTTGATTGGTGTATTGTTTCTTATGCACGTATGTTTGTTTGCTTTGTATGCTGTTTCTATTGTGACGTATAGAGCGAGTATCATACGCGAGAGTGAACGTCGAGCTTTTAAAGATCTACAGTTGAAGATTCTTTGAGCAGCTATGCACTTAAGAATAAAGGCAAGTATTCTTTGACCTATGTCCTATTTACTTTAATTACATGATCTAGAGCCTAAATTTACATGCTTCTCTTAAGAATGACTAGCTTGATATTCCTTTACATGTCTATAAACCTAGGAGGGCTGTAATGTTGTAAATTAATTGTTACCGCTCAATTATTATTACTCATGTTTCTAATTTTGATTAAATAATGATACAATAATGATAAAATCTTGGTTATTTTGTAACATGGGGATTTGAGCATGTTTTGTTGGTTTGCTCAAGTACTTTGCCCTAATGATCGGTTCACCGAGCGACTACCTAGGAAAACAGTGCAACCACAGTAGATGGAATGGGACATCCTTGACTGATTAATTAGATGAACTAGAGTTTTGGCCTGCTTCCCTGAAACATGGCGTATGAGGGGTCTGGGGAATATGGGACTTTGCCCTTTGCCATCGTGGTTAATCACCTTTTGGAACGGAACTCCCATATCTTTAGTTAACTGGAGTAACCTGTAATGGGCATGCCACGACTCTAGGAATTATTTGTAAAGGTCTCGTAATGAAACCCTGCCGATTCATCAAAGGATAGTGAATATATGGGGTTTGGCCACCTCTTGGTATATGGGAATCATGACTTGTGGGTAAAGATGTACAACCTCTCGAGAGTGTTTAAAACTGATATATCAGCCGTGCTCACGGTTAAGAGCGGCCTGAACCCTCACAGATTAGAGTTTTCAAAGAAAATGGCTCATGATGATAATGGTGATGACAGTGATGATGACAGTGGTGATGATGGTGGTTTATTTCAGATACTTTATTATATTTATGTTATTTCAGTTATGGGATGGGTTATGTTAATTCATTGTTGGTAAATAAAAGTTGACCAACTAAAAGCAACCGCTATGCCTGTCCACTGTAACGCCAGTCCACTTCATCCTAAACGGAATACTTGCTGAGTATTATGACATGTACTTACCCTTGTTATCCCAAACCTATAGTTCTTCTCTATACAAGTTGATGATGATATGAAGACGGAGTGGATCCAGAAGTTTACAAGGTGTTTAGGCGTACGTGCCCCCCAGTCAACCTTCCTGTGAAGATGGAGTTCCGCTACGAGATAGAAGTTCTGCTATACTCTGATATATTGGCTTTTGTGTCAAATGTAAGTTTTATACACTTATTTAATGCACTGTCTATTGATATTCACTGATGAAGTCGGCTGTATGTGTGGAAAATAGATCCTGGGCACACATACGGTATCATCTGGTTTTGTTTCTAAAACCGGGTGTGACAGTGTTCATCCATGAATGTTGGCTCTGAGAAGTATTGGAGGTCGTCATGACATGGGTTGCCCCTTTCTACCAAGATACGGGAAACAACACCTTCTTCCTAAAGGGAGGCTGAGAAGAGCAATCGGCGAGGTTCAGTACACCTGAAGCTTATGTTGACCTGCGGGGGATTTGGCGGCCATTGCTGGGCAAGTAGGACCCTGATATCCAAGATGTCACCCTGGCTGAGCATCTTCTTGCTTTGCACCATGGCCTGGATAGGTGACAGCAGGCCAGCGGGGTACTGGGCAGTCATGAACCCTGCCAGGACGTCTGGTGCGGGATGCCTCGCTTGGAGCACCGCGGCCCTGAATGCGGCCTTCATCTTGCCACCGTCAGGGAGCAGGCATCGTTTTTCCGAAGGTGGTGGCAAACGGTCGTAGTGGACGAGCTTGATGGCGACAGGCAGGTCGTGACATGCTAGGGAGAGGTAGCGCCGGGCCTGTGTCCTGCTGAGGTATCGGAAGTAAGCAGTCATGAATGCGCAGAGGCCGGCGTAGGACTGGCTGGCGATCTGAAACCACCCGCTGCTGCTGCTCCCCTGGTGGCAGGGGCAGCAGGGCGATGGCGTTGAGGATGATGTTGCTGACGGGGTTAGCAAGGCCGAAGCAGAGGCCGCCCATGTAGATGCAGTTGACGAGGTCCGGCATCTCCTTGAGGGGCAGCCGCTCCGACGCGGCTACGTAGAATTTCTCGATGTCGGAAGCGATCTTGACGTACTTAGTGATGTCGTCGATGGGAGGCTGCTTCTTCCCGTGGAAACAGGATAACCTCCCTTTCTCCCAGTCGGGAAGGGCTCGTAAGAAGGTCGACATTCGCTGATGTGCTAGAGTTTGCAGACGGCGGATTGGGGGATTTTTCGTTGATGTGCGGCTTGGGGGAGAAAGGGGCGGTGGCAGAGGGAGCGGCGGCGCATATACTCCTAATATAATCGGCCAGATGAGCCATGCCAAATGGGCTGGCCCCCGTCGTAAGCAGGTCATGACCCCCGTCTACCCCTGGACTGCTGCTGATTCTTTGATTTGTTTCCTTCATCCCAGCACTCTCTTTGGGTCATGACCTTGCACGCGCCGCCGCCTCCTCTCCCTCCCGTACGACACGTCTTCCCCGCCCGCTAGAGTTTTGCCAGTTGCCACCATGGCCGCCGCCCGGAGGCTCCTCTCCCATCACAGCTCCTAGTCCTCCCTCTCGGCGCTCCTCTACCGCGGTGCTGTCCCAGAGCAATCGCTGCTGCTGCTGCGCCCGGCTGTCTTCACGGCGGCCTCCGGCCTCGGCTTTCCGCGCCGGCACGGAGATGGCGCCGCTGTTCCCCAGGTGCGACTACGAGCACTGGCTCATCGTGATGGACAAGCCCGGCGGGAGGGCACCAACAAGCAGCAGATGATCGACAACTACATCCAAATCCTCCCTAAGGTCCTTGGATGGTACGTACGACGCGTTATCCACCCACCCGCCGAGGCACCATCGTCCCATTCCCCTTGGTAAGACCGTAAGGTTGCCGTAGTTCCCCTTTCGAAGTTGAGGTGTGGGGTACATTGGGTAAACAAAATCTGACATTTTTTTCCTTCTGTGATGCAGCGAGGATGAGGCGAAGAAGAATATATATTCCAAGCAAATTGATTGCAAGAAGCTCAAGGGTTCGTTGAATCTATGCTCTATGATGTGATTATTACTTCACTGCCCCCTTTTTTTTTGGGCTAGATTCGACCTGATAGCTATCTGATGCAATTGAAGGGACAGGGTTTAGTTTAACAGCTCACACTCTTGAGTCTTGATGTTTATGAGTGCAGGATATAGTGTGCCCCTCGCCATGCTCTCCTGTTAGAAGAGTGACAGCTACAATGATGAGAAGGAATGGCATTTGCAAAGATTGGTTACAGTGGCACTACATGTTTTATGATTTTCAGTCTGTTTATGAATTTGAAGGAAGACCATATGTTTCGCTGTTGGTAATCGCAAGTGGCAATACCTGCTCAAACTTTCTTTGGTCCTTCTGCAGAGCCTAGCACAGCCTCCGATGAAGGAACAAACCGAACAGATTGATCATGTGTTGCACAGCGAAGTGCGTTCGATAACCAAGTACATCCAGGTTTTTTTTTGAATGGTTTAGTTGTAATTGTGAATTGTAATACAAATCTGTGGGCCGTTTGCAGGTGACAAACGGGAGTATGATCAAGCTGACGCATGAGAAGATGGAAAGTATCAGTTACACTCCAGTGATGTGCCCTATGGGCTCAAGCAGCAGTCAGCAGTCCGTCACCAGGTTTTGTTGATTCAATAATGTGGACTGTCCTTTAGATCTCATAAGGTAGTTCAACTATTTTGAGTTTATTAGTGATTCTTGTCAGAAAAAGGCTTTATTATTGTTGCAGTGATTCTTGTCAAAACGTGATTCTCTGTGTTAAATATATCTTTAGCACAGCGGTAGACTTGTTAAATCGTCAAACAATTTTTCTTCTTTGATTTGATGGGTTGCAGATTTAAGGGTATAAAGGGGCATAGGGCACTGGCTGACTGTTAGCAGGTCAAATTATTCTGTCCATTTTGCCATACTTAAATACCTTAATATTATTCTGTCCGCTGCCACTGCCTACAGCGGATGAAGATCTACTAAACCTTAATTTTATTCTGTCCGCTGCTTCTTGTGGTTCAGAGTTTGATTGGGATGCTTGCAGCATTAGTCCATAGGTTCAGCGGACTTTGTGTATCGTAAATTGATGCCATGGGGGCGCCGTGCACACCGTGGTGGCACCGATGGATCGAGTGCGTCAAGCTACTGCTGCACGCCGGACGGCAAAACCGCACTGCTGGGCAGGGCATGCAGGTTTCTGGTTTAACATTTATCTTAACATATGTCCTTTCAAAACTGCCAACCATGCTTTTTATTCAGAGTGAGTAGCCTGAGACAGATGTTCAGTTATTGAACCATCTAGGCGCACAAAGAATGGTCAGTTTGTTCACTGGATCGCAGTCACCATGCTGGTTGTTATGTATTTACCACTAAAGTCTAGGTCTGTGTCCTCTTCTTTACTTGGTTCTCTTACTTTGTTAGTTGTTTTGGTTCAGCTAACAATCTGAATATTATGTGCCCGTTGCGCTTATTTAACCTGCACTGCATTTCAATATATGCTGCTCCTAACCACCTCCTTAATTGTCTTGGTTAAGTGTCTTAAGCTTGCCTCTACATTGAGTAAACTAGAGTGAGTAGAGTAGCATCATATTGATTCTGGCTTGCTTTGATCGTTGTGATCGCCAAATTTAGTTACTTGCTTTGTTTATGTTTTTTCCCCCTATTCACCACAGTCAACTGCCTTTGTCTTCTAAGCAATATACATATATATAGGCTAGGCTATACTTCAGTTAATCCTACCTTACCCTGCAAGCATGGCGATTTATGAAGCCACTGCAATTGTTCTCCACCAGTTGTGCTTAATAAAGTGATCCCTGTACTGTACTGCAACCGTACTAATTTATCAAAATTATAAACTACAACAATTCTTACACTTTTTTTTGAAAGGGAACCATTCTTACACTTACTGAATTACCAACTTATAAATTTATACTATCCTCGTATGCCTTTCACCAGCTCTTGCATTTGATCATTTGATGTGCTTAGTTGAATTGATTACACAAACCTTGCATTTTTTAAATTAAAGTTAAAGTTGTGTGTACCATCAATGCAAAGGCATGCCTTGAGAATTATATAAGAGGGTGTAATGCTTATCTTCAACTTATTCTTCACTCACATGCAGCTGCAGTGGCATACTATATTGGTCAGCCTTACTTGAAGAGAAGAGAGTGTGTCGTTCTTGTCTGCATTTAGCCATCTAATTCATCTATATTAAAATCCCTACCTGTAACAGAAAAAACAATTTACCCATCTTTGGCACAGTGACGTGTTTGCAGTTCTGATGTCCTTGCTACTCCGATCAGCAGCAACAACTTGCATGTTTTCACAAGTGCTTAGTCCTCATGATCAAATATTCAAATACCATTAGTTGCGTATACATATTTTAAATTCCTTTGCATGATCTCTAATGCCTTAACACACATCGGTCCTTCAAATATTATTAGCTGACTGTATAATTGAACTGAAGCTGAAATCATAGTGTGGTTTGGTTGATACTTTAGACGCTGATCATTACATATTTGTGCATCCTTTAATGTCAGTTGCCCTATAATTATGGTGTTGCATTCAAACTCCAAAACCAAATGCCCACTATTATTACTATTATATGTGATTTAGGATGCACATATGCTACATACCCGTATCTCATTTGTACAGTAACAATGCCATGCCATGGACTCTAAATGTAGTTATGCAAACCGTCTTCATCATTCTGTTTTTGTTTTGCCATTTCCTTTTCATTGTTTCCTATCCTGAAAGCTTTAATTTCCATGTCTCAATCTTCGTTATACATATTTGTACAGGTATGATATGGGCATATCCATTGGCCTCAAAGGCAGCACACCATCGATTAGCACAGGTCCAGGCCGCCTATGCTCCTGGCTATGGGGCTACAGGCCACCTTCACCCTCGATCCTCCCCTCCACGGAGGCGCGCTATCCCGGGCTAACCTGAGCGCTGGCCCTCGCCGCCGGTGTAGCCACATGCTGGCCGGAATCGGCTATTGCCACCAAAGACGAAAGCTCACACCATCTCAGATATGTTACAAAATGAACACGATTACCCTACTACACTAGGTAGATCAAGTCGTATAGAAAAAAGGGCACAGCTACGCTGCAAGCAGCCGACACGCTGGCCACAAGCGGCAACGCCGTGAGCATTTCTAGTCATAGCTAAAACTAGACATATGCTCTTTCCCAGAAGCGGGTAAGCCATTAGAACAAGTTGGAAGAAGGATTAGTATGCCTCCCGGTTCCTGATAATTCACGAGCTAGCATCAGCCATCAGCCAAACATGCTTGTAGCCTGCTGATATACAAAAGGCTTGCCGATACAATTACCATTATAAGAATTTATTTTGGTTATTATTGTGCGCAAGAAACTTTCAGAAAAGGGGGTTAATAATGCACTCCAAATGCAGAAAAGCCACGGTATAAGCAGCCAGGCCTGGCCTAGTAAGGATGGCAATGCATTTGTAGCTGATAAGCGTCTCCTATCATCAGAGGGAAAAAATTGCCAATGAAAAAACCCGAACTCATGTGGATTTTATTTTATTTTTAATCCTTTTTTAAACTATTTCTAAAAAGGGCCGCGTTGACTTTTTTTTTTATATCTGGCCCGTTTGGCCGTGCCACAAAGCAAGGCGCGGCCAAATTGAACTGCCGTGCCTTGCATGGTGGCGCGGCGGAGGGACCTACGTGGCGCGGCCACGTGACGTGGCGGAGGCCCTACCGCGCCACCATGCATGGTGCCGTGCCGCAGATCTTAGCACGGCAGCGCCTGATACCAGTTCGGGCGACCGGCCTCCTTCTCTTCTCTTCCCATTCGCTTCTCTTCCCGTTTTCCTTTTCTTCTCACCGTCGCCGGCTCCGCCAGCACGCCGTCGGCGATCTCGCCACCTCCACCTCCCCGTCGCAGCCGTCGGCGACCTCGCCGCCGCCACCTCGCCGTCGTCCTACCTCCCCGGCCTTGCCGAATCCGCTGCTATCCCTCCCCGTGCCCGCCGAAGCAGCTGCCGCCCCGGCCCTTTGCCTCGTCCTCAGCGACCCTTCCCGCACTGCCGTCCTTCCCCTCGCTGTGAAGGTACTCCGTAGTCCCTAATGTACTTAGTTAGTGGAGATATTATATTTAGTTTAGTTAGTTACTTTAGTATATTAGTTAGTGGAGTATTGTAGTTAGTATAGTTAGTGGAGATATTATATTTAGTTTAGTTAGATACTTTAGTATATTACTTAGTGGAGTATTTTAGTATTTGAATTTAGTTGGTTACTTTAGTTTAGTAAGTTATGTTAAAATTATAAAAATATAATAGCAATTACTTATGTCTATGAGCTTTTTGTTTCTTCTTTTTTTTTAGATGTCTTCAATTTGTTGGAGGATGCAGTTTTGGGCAAAACGGGGTCGTCCGAAAGAACTGTACCCCGACGTGTCTTGCAAGGATGAAGGATGCCCCGGTCCCTCCAGACCTTCCTGTCCCTAACTGTGACCATGGAGATCCAGCTGAGATTTTCCAGTCTAGGCATCCGGACACAGCCGCCCGTTGTTTCTATGAATGCGGCTCATGTAATGTAAGGAATTTATTTGCTATTACCGTTTTGGTTATTTCATTTGTAGGTCACTAATATGTTTTTGTCATGTTGTCCAGCCCTATGAGAGGTGCTTTTTGTTTCAGTGGATCGACGGTCCTGAGAAGTTTGACCCAAGGTACCTCCTTTTCGACGAATGGTGGAGAGGGAGGCATCCACGTGAGCTGTTTGAGCGGTGGGTTCCACCTCCACCTAACCCTCCCCCAATGAGACCATTCCCAATGGGATGGATAAAGAGGATGGATATAACACTGTTTGACACTGTTTCGCTACTGCAGACAGAAAAGGAGGTAGTTGGAATAGTGATAGGAAAGATGGATATACATTCCGCTGAGAATAGGCTGACGAGGAGCAGGAATTAGCCTCAGCTAGACGACTGGAGACTCCACCTTTGTGCCACTGTGGAGATCAGGCTGTGATAAATCCAGAGAACGACCAAGAATTTAGATGTCCCAACGTTCTTCCTGTAAGTGCAAAGTTTAGTTGTTTACATCTTTATCATTCTTTGTGTATTACTAATCTATTTTCTGTAATGATCCAAGTTAATTAAATATGACTTTGAGCATACATGTGCAGCATTTTCATCATCCATGAAAGTTTTGAACATGATTTGAATGTGTTTTTGAATAAAAACTTTATCTTTCAACATATGTTTGAGAAGGAACTTTGTATTTGTCTATAAAACCTATGTTAACAAATTATGTGATAAAATTCTATTTTTCAAAACAAAAATTTGGATATCTTACTTAAAAATTTGGGGTTCGTTTGAGAGTTAAACAGCTTAGCCGAAAGTTTAAAATTAGTATACCGGGAAGAATTTTCATTTCAAAAAGATGGAGGTTTTGATATCAAATTAGATAAAATGGCTTGACCTCGATTCAGAGTATTTACTTGAAAATTTTCATGATTTTAAAGGGCTTCTAAATGGTCCATATGGTTTTAGAAAGAAAGAATCAGTTTTGGCTGTGTTTTTCAACCATTGCGTACAGAGAGCTCCAATCAGAGGTTCGTCCAGAGGCTCTGAGTCGTCATCTGAGGAGCGCTCTCTGTCTCTCAAACAGAGAGCTCCGCTCGGAGGGTCGTCTGGAGTATCCGAGCCGATATCTGAAGAGCCCTCTCTGTATCCCGAACAAAAAGCTACGCTCGGAGAGTCGCCTCGAGTATTCGAGCCGATATCTGAGGAGCGCTCTCTGTATCCCAAACAAAGAGCTCCGCTCAGAGGGGAGTATCCGGATTGATATCCGAGTCTGCCTCTCCGTTGTTCGAGAAAGAAACGTCGTATGTTTCTCCGTCCCTCCGCCGCCAGGAAGTCGCGGTGGCGCGCATGCGCGAAGCCGAGGCGCCACGCACGCCCCCTCCCTCGGCATCCCCGACTCCCCTTCGTAGGCCCCTCCCCTTTTCCGTACTCTCCCTCTCTCCAGTGTCTGTCTGTTCGCTCTCTGTTTCCCTCGGACGAGAAGGCCGAGCAGGCGACTGCCCGTGCCGCTCCCGTCGCCGGCCAGGCAGGCCACCTCCTCTCCATTGCAACCCTCATGGTGAGACTCACTCCCTTCCTCTCCCTTAGGTTTTCTCTTCCTTCCGGGTGTCTCACAATGAGTATTATGGTCTTCTTCAACCTCCAGCCAAGAACGCTTCCGGAACCCGATCTCTTCCACCGGTGATTCCCTTCAACTTTGGACTACTCCAATCATCTTCCCTACCCTAGGTGAGACTCCCATAATGATTTCATTTCCTTCCGTCTCCGTTTGAAGCTTGTCCATGGTGGCCATGGAAGCATCTCCATAGATGCTGTTTAAGCCCTAAATCTCAATGTTTATCCTAGTTAGTTGCTAAATCAGTTGATTATCTACTCATAGAAGCTTATGGATCGAACCTCATTGCGTTCCCCCGAATCGTTGTCAATCGCGTTTCCGGGAACTTTTTCTCGTATTTACACTTATGCCATTGGCAGCCATTAGTGTTTTAAGCTAAGTCTAAGTCTAGTTGAAAACTTATTTTTTTTCTAAAATCTTGATAATTATTTTGAGATGTTGTGATAGCTTAAAAATATTATTTCTTCTTTGCTAATGCATTTTATGTCATATGCATCTTTCTCATGGCATTGTTATTTATTATTGCATCATATGCACTCGCGTAGGGACCGAGACGCCGGAGCAAGCGGTGTGTGAATCGCAACCAGAGCCCGTGAGCGAGGAGACTACCTTTATGCACCAAGGCAGGCACCCTTTCTTTTACTCACTCTATTTTGGATCGAAATTGCAATTTATTGTTTGCACATTTCACATGTGATGAGTAGAACCTATTAATCATATCCCTAGGGCTAGAACAAATGTCTAGTGAGTATGATTGCTAGGTGTCTCGAATTAAATTTCTTAGACATGCTTAGCAACGGTAGAAGACGAGTTGTGGCAAGGTCACCACTTCTCGCGAGCTTTAGGAGTTGTCTTTCTAATACAACTTCTTAGTGATATGATAAAAATAAATTCATATCTTTAATATTGATCGGGCTTGGTGCAAGGCAATCTTGCTAAAGTCAATAAGGATTAAAGTTGTCGCCTTCGGGATTGAGCACCGACTAGTACTCACCACATACTAAATGTAATGGTATGGAAAGCCCAGTAACATAAGTCGCCCGGTTCACCCGATGGATTTGGATGGTCGGTTGGGGCGTAGTCAGAGTTGCCTGACGTACCAGGGACTTGGTACGCCTGGCCTACCCATCCGTTCAGAGGGCGTGTGGGGCGGGTATGCGAAAAGTTGAGGGCATGAATCAACCCTTATTCTCGGCCAAGGGTATGGAGGTTTGATCTTGCGCTTCGTGTGGAAAAAGGAGTACACCCCAGCCGGGTATTAATCTATTCGAATAGCTGCGCTCTCGGTCACTGAGCAAGCTCTTTTCAGTCCTTCAACGGAGATTTACGTTGCGAGCTATGGAAGACTAGCTCTTGATCATGATGATATTTAATTTATGCAAATGTATTGGTGAATGTTTAGAGTAAAGTTAGACGCTTGGTCTTTTGCTTATTATAACTTTCTCAAATGCAATTTCCTTATGTCAAATTAAAATGAATGAGCCTTGCATCCACCATATACTTATGGCTTGGGATAAGACCTGCTAGTATGAAATGTACTAACGGTGATGCCGTTAAGTTGATTTCAGGTGACTCGGAGATGGTTTATGGCTATTTCTATCCCACCGAGGGCGGTGATGATCAAAGAGTAATATGTATGAGCCGAAGGGCGTTTGAGACCATGTTGTGGCATGAATCATGGTCTTTATTTTGGTGTAGGCCGTAATGAGAGCAAACGATGAAAACTATTCCGCTGCAACTCTGAACTTTTATGTAATATGAACCTTGGTTTGTAAGACTTTAAGATTTGTGTTGTGATGATGTATGCAATGTGACTTGGTTATGGAAGATCCTTGTGATGGAAATGTGGAATACCGGGGTTGCTCGGGCTAAACTGAGGTTGAAACCCGATTTAGCTCGGGTGATCTGGGCGGTCCCTCACAGGTTGGCATCAGAGCCATGGTTGCATTCCATACATTATCACAACCGTTTGTTTTTGAATAAATGAAATATGAGTGCTAAGGTTATGTTCTTATTTGTCCAAATAAAATTATTTTGCATAGATCTAATCTTACCTCATGCTTCATGTATTTCAATGTTAATCACCTATGCTTGACTTGTCTTACTTCTTTTGATTAGATGAACGTGGGAAGGCTTGTGATGGCAACTCGTGCCGAGGGTGTGGAGGGTTTTCCTTCCATCCTTGACGAGATGCTTTGGAGAGGCAATTTCTCGTATCGACCGGAGTATGCGGTCTATGCGAGAGGGCGTGGTTCGGGCTTGGTGGACTTTGTTGCCACCTTGTTCATTCCAAGGCGCCTAGTTGAAGGAGTGACCGAGTCTCACCGCTTTATGGCGGTGGGAACCTCAGTGGAGATGGCCATCCAAGTGGTGGCATATAAGGCGATCGGTATTCTCCGATCTGAAGTGATGGAGTTAGAGTGGTACCCCTTTTCTCACTTCCCAATTCATGGCCCGGAGCAAGGTGTAAATTCTTTTGAGATGGTGTTGGGAGATGCAACCTTGTATGAGAGGCGAATGTCGGAATTGGTCCAAGCTCAAGATTGCATGATCCGTTGTCTCACCTACGAACTTGGAGAAACTAGAAGGCGTTATAACCATCTCCAACATTTGGTGGAACCTTTGGTGAGGATGGGCTTGGGTAGCCCGAATGTGCTTTATGGGGCGGGGGATGGGACTCCCTATGAGCTTGCTCCACCTTCGTTCCATTATCCACCGATTCATGGTGCTTGGGTTAAGCCCATGCTTTCGTGGGTTTGCGTGTTCGACGGTTTGCAAATACTTCTTTGACCCCCAACATCTCTTCTTGGAGCCGAGCCCGTGAACCTTCACTATCCCAAAAATCCTGAAGACACCGAAAGCCCGCAACACCATCTGCTTGATGAGTTTCCACTCAACTTTGCGAGGGCTCCGTACGAGTGAATTTTGGTAACTCAAGTGGTAGTATGTACTAGTGGGTGGGCTTGTAAGCTCATGTCCTTGTATCCCTTATGTTGTATCTTTCAAATTTAAATTGTGAGACACGTATTAGCTATCCGTTCATGCCTATTTATGTAATATGTGAACCTATACTTTATCTATGTATCATGTGAGTTGGACATGTAGTGGCGGCGTGTCATCATACGTTGCATTCATGCATCTTTGTTACATAATTTTGGGTTGTGAAATATGTGGCCTTAAATGGTCGATGGGTTAGTTATGAGTTGCATTGCCTTTTCTTTAGAATTATGCATTTATGTATATGTTATGGAATATGTAATCCTCATGCATCCATGTTGAAGAATTTCTTTCCTTAGTGCAATTTTGCTAGTAAAATTGTACTTTCTTCTTTCCTTCCTAACCAATCATAACCTTACATGCGGTTGGTGGCAGGATGGCTGACCCACCGGGGAACCACAGCGAAGAGAGGCTTCCCGACCCTCCTAATGTCTCCTTCATGAGGACTGAGGCTAATCGTCAGGAGCAGAACCGACTGCTTCAGACACTCATTGAGAATATGGGTCAACGCGGCGGTGAGGGAGGCAACCAACGCCGTGGCTATGATGCATTCTGCCGTCTCGATCCCCCCATCTTCAAGGTCACCAAGGACCCCTTGGACGCGGATCATTGGATCCGTATCATTGAGCAGAAGTTTGGTTTAATGGAGTGTGATAACTATGAGAAGGTCACTCTCGCGGCTCATCAACTCCATGATGCTGCGGGAGCTTGGTGGCAAGGTTACCTCACTCAGCAAGAACAAGGTCACCGAGTCACTTGGAATGAGTTTAAGGTTGCTTTCAAGGCTCATCATATTCCAGATGGTATGATGGAGCTCAAGGCGGATGAGTTCCGCAATCTTAAGCAAGGTAACAAGTCGGTGTTAGAGTACACCAATGCTTTCAACTATCTTTCTCAGTATGCCTTGGATGAAGTGTCCTCTGATCCTAAGAAGCAAGGTCGGTATCTTCGTGGGTTGTCTTTGAGGATGCAAGATAAGTTGTCAGTGGCCTCCTATGCAAACTATAATGAGTTGGTGAGTTTGGCTATCAAGGCAGAGAGCAAGATGCTGCAGCTTGATGCAGAGAACCGCAAGAGGGTTGTGCCATCTTCTCCGGGCGGGAGTCCTCCTCAGCGCCCACGCACGGGGTCGGCCCCTCCACCTCGTGTGCCGGGCTATGGTGCTCCAAGGCAGAGCCCGTGAGCGAGGAGACTACCTTTGTGCACCAAGGCAGGCACCCTTTCTTTTACTCACTCTATTTTGGATCGAAATTGCAATTTATTGTTTGCGCATTTCATATGTGATGAGTAGAACCTCTTAATCATATCCCTAGGGCTAGAACAAATGTCTCGTGAGTATGATTGCTAGGTGTCTCGAATTAAATTTCTTAGACATGCTTAGCAACGGTAGAAGATGAGTTGTGGCAAGGTTACCACTTCTCGCGAGCTTTAGGAGTTGTCTTTCTAATACAACTTCTTAGTGATATGATAAAAATAAATTCATATCTTTAATATTGATCG